>SNQJ01S0097018.1:18050-28462 GCA_010110895.2 Picea sitchensis
GGAGAATTTATGTGAGAAAAAGGAAACAAAAGAACCCTTATTATTTATAGTCGTGATCACCTGGGAGTCTTTCATGGATGCTATTAAGGAAAAATACTACCCTTTAGGAATTTATGATGACCTGTATGAAAAATAAACCAAATTGTGGTAGGAAAGAGACAAGTAGTGCCAGAGTTCACAAATATTTTCCATACCTTGTGCACCAGGATAGGTATCAAATATTTTGAGCGATATATGGTGCTCAAGTATAATAGTGGTATGCATAGATAAATACAAGACAAAATGAATTTTATGGACATCTCATCCTTAGGTGTGGCCTATCGATATGTCGTCAAAATCGAGAAGAAGCTTAAACAAAAGACGCGACAATTTGGGATTGGGAACCCCTCATAGAAAAATCAGGGAAAGGGAATCCCCAATCCACATAAAAAAAATATATCAAATATGGAAATCCTCAGGAAAACTAGTCTAAGCCGCAAGAAAATAAGGAAACCAGAAGGATGAAGAAATATACCAGGAAGCGGTGTGAATTCTGTAAGAGCACCTAGCATAACACTGTTGATTGTTTCTCAAAAAAATCATTGTTGGATGAGGTGAAAGCCTATAAATAACATGTGGGTTCTGACTCTGACTCAAAACTAGAAAGAGGAATACAGGTCATTGACGTGGAAACCAATGCCACCAATGCTACCGCCAAGATCTAGCCCAGTGAACCAAACGAGCCAGAGGGAAGCGAGCACCTCTTTCATTCACATATGTGGGTGAAATCCACCCCACTACACTTCATCGTTGATAGAGGAAACTAAAAGAAACTCATCTCAACAGATTTTTTCAAGAGACTAGCCTTGTCAACAATGTCACACACACATCCCTACACCATTGGATGGCTCTTCCAAGAAAGCAACCTCCATGTCAGCCAACAGTACCACCTATCATACGGAATCAAGCCCTTCAAAGATCATGTATTATGTGATGTTTCTCCTCTCAAATTTTGTTATGTTCTTTTAGGCCAACCTTATTTATGGAAATGTCATGTTGTATATGAGTCTAGGCCTTGCAGTATTATTATTTCTTTGGACAAGAAATTGTAGAGGATACCTGAGGAAATCCCACCTAGTGGTATTTCCTTTTTCTCTGCCAAGCAATGTAGGAAGGTCATCTCTGAGACTTGGAATTTTGTCTTCTTTGTGATTCACTCTCAAAGCGAGTGAAATATTGCAGCCACATCAAGGGCCTCCACGACTGACCTCTCCACACAGTAGAAGCAAGTGGATAAGGTCATGAAAGAATACAAAGATATATTCTCCTCACCTACTAGGCTATGTCTGCACTGCCAGGTCAAGAATCCCATTGATCTGACGCCTAAGACATCGCTACCCAATGGGCCATTCTACCACCACTTTATGTTAGAGAATTATGATATCGATCGATAGATACAAGAAATTATCCATAAGAGGCACATCCATCCCAAATCATCACCTTGTGGGAGACCAATTGTGTTGGTGCAGAAGAAAGATGGGACCTACCGACTCTGCATTGATTATCGGGCCCTAAATAAAATAACAGTCGGGAACTGGTACTCGAATCCTTGAATTGACAACCTCCTTGATCAGATCAAGGGAGGAAAATACTTCAGTAAGATTGATCTGAATTATGGCTACCACCCAGTCCTAATAGATTATATATATGTATGGAAGACCTTCAATTCAAAACAATGTATTTTTGAATGGCTAGTCATTCCCTTTGGTTTGAAAAATGCACCAGCAAATTTCATGAGGATGATGGACGATATCCTGTGAAATTTCACCAATAATTTTTGTAGTGGTGTATGTGGATGACATCCTCATCTAAAACAATACTTGGAAGAACACTTGCATCCTATTCATCAGGTTCTGTACACCCTATGGCACAACAACTATATGCCAACTTGGAAAAATGATCCTTCAACATGGAGAGGGTATAGTACCTAGGCTACATCATTGATCAAAGTGGTGTGAATGTATATCAATCCAAGATCCAGGTCATCTATGAATGGCCAGCCCCAAGCACACTCACTGAGCTTCAGAGATTCTTAGGCCTTTCTAATTTCTATCACATCTTCGTGTTTGGAATCTTCCATATTGCATTGACCCTCAGCCAAGTAATCAAGGGTGGTGGTAAGTAAAAATTTGTGTGGGGAATTTCCAAAAAACAAAAATTCGATGATTTGAAGCAGCGCTTGTGCTCATCCCCAAAACTTTCATTACCGAACCTTCAACAACCCTTTGAGATTGAGAAAGATGCTTCAGATTATGTTTTGGGTGCATTTCTTACTGAGCACAGCCACCTCATGGCCTATCATACCGAGACATTATCTAATGTCATTCGTAAGTACCCTACTTACGACAAATAAATGTACTCCATTGTGAAATCATGCTAACAGTGGAGGCATTACATTATTGGGAAGGAGAAAATCATCCATACTAATCATAAGCCACTGCAATTCATGCAGACACAAGGAAAATTGCAGAATGATCGTCATCAGAATTGGTCCACATATTTGTATTAGTTCCACCTCAACATCAAGTATAAAATATGGAGTACCAACCAATTCGTTGATTTCCTCAGCCAACCTCCAATCATGGCACTCACCATGGTGTTATACTCTTGCATCCACGAGACCTCCAGGTGGTCCCACCTCTATGAGACAAGCCCTAAATTCACCACCACCTACCAAATGTTGGGCGCAAACTCATTTTTCACTAATTTCCATCTTCAAGATGGATTTTTTCCATCTAGGCCATTTTTTCATTCCATCAAGAGAGAAAGTGAAGATGATCTAGGAAGCCCACTAAGGTCAGGTGGGAGGACACTTTGGCGTCTAAAAGATAGTGAAATTTTTGCAACAACATTTCTATTGGTTGAAACTTCGAGACGATGTTTGCAAGTACATTTGGTCCTACACTGCCTGTGATATTTCCAAACCGACCACTAAAAGCCTAGGCATGTAAACCCCTCTACCTACCCCTGGAAGTCCATGGGAATCCATCTCAATGGACTACATGTTAGTCCTCCCATCCACCAAGCAGGGAAATGACTATGTTTTTGTGGTCGTTGATCACTTTTCCAAGATGGTGATTATGGATGCCTACGAGAAGAGAATCAAAGACAAGGCCACTGCTAAGCTCTTCTTTAAATGAGTGTGGGTAAATGTTGGAATCCCACAAACCATTGTCTCATATCGGGATAGTCTGTGCCTCAGGACATTCTGGTCGAACCACTAGTCACTGTTGGACACCAAGATCACCAAATTCACTCCCTTCCACCCCCAGATAGATGGCTAAAACAAAGTCTTCAATAGGATGATATCACATATCATGTTCATGTACAATTCCAAGAACCCTCGCACATGGGATGAGATTCTTCTATATGTTCAACATAGCTACAACCGAGCCATACATAGCTCATTCAGGCACAACCCCTCTGAGGTGGGGTTGGGATTCCAATCATTGGGTCCCATGGATGTTTCACTACCCCTTGTTCCAACCCCAGCTGACTCATCACCCACGCCAATCAAATCTGAGAAAGCCACCTATTTCATTGACTAGATCCAACACATCCATCAACAGGTTCAAGATATTTTATAGAAGTCCAATGCCAAGTACAACCAATGCAATGATCAACATTGGGTGCCATATAAGTTTCAGGTGGTAGATAAAACTTGGTTGCAATTACAGAAAGAACACCTTACAAGGCCCAAACATAAACTTTTCCCACTCCTTTAAGGACCTTACACCATCACCAAGGTTGTAGGAGACAATTCTTTTGAGCTGAACATCTCCCCTTTTCTTTGCCTGACCCAATTTTCAACGTGGCTCTCCTTCGACCATATTTCCCACCATTATTGGACACCTCACAGATAATAGAACAATTGAAACCAACAGAGCTCAACCCCAACTGCATGCAAAATGAATCCAATGATAATATTTTTGACACATAGGTCAAAGTTACTCGCCAACATGGGATCCAACTTTATCGAGTTGTCAAAGCAGGACAACTCCTGCATCAAGGTAAGTGGCTCACTCGGGGCCAAATTCAACATAAATTTCCTCATCTGATGGGGGAAATCAATGCAATGGAGACCATTTCTTCCTAAGAGGATGGGATTGATCGAGATGGATTTTCGTAGCCTCCACCCTATTCCAACTAGCTCATTTTGGCAGTTTTTCAATTTGGAATTTTTTTTCTAGTTTTCGAGTCTCGAACTTTCGGGGTCGTTTTGAGGCCCTAAACAACATTTTTAGGGCTCTCCATAGATATATTATAGATGAAGTCAGATTCTGAAGGAAACATGTGTAGTCCTCGGATATACCTTTCCAACAGGATATCGTGCACTGAAAATGAAAATCGTATGCAAAAGTTATGACCCCGGGAAGTTGATGTACTAACTTACCCCAACAGGGCCCACATGACTTTTGGCGCTTCATCTCCTAGGGTTGGGTTTTTGTATGTATAGTGTTTTGGAATTCATTTTTATTGTAAAAAGTCTTGGAGAGCCTCATTGTAACCATCTTCTTGCGAATGAGCATAGCCATCACATCTCTTCTCAGAGATAAGCCACTATTATTCTAGCAAGCTTGTTTTCAGTCTGCATTTTACAGTTTCAACATATTTCCTTATTGAATAGAAGCTCTTTTGATTGTATATTAGTTATTATTCCTTGTGTTTCTGTGTTAATAATAATAATAATATGTATTCATTTCTTTCTTCTCATAAAATATGGATCAAGTGAAATACAAAAAATTTTAGAATTTGGGAATTTTACTGATGTACTTATCTGTTCATTATGTACTTGCATGATTATTACAAAATATGCATATTCCACCAAAACGTCACCTGAATTCTCACCTCAGAGAGAAGAATACCCTATTTCTAATCATCTACCTCCACCTTTATATGGATGCCTAACGAAACAAAATAAACCAAACAGTAAGGGATTGGATGAGAAGTTCCCATTTGATTCAAAAAACATGGGATATTTTCTTGATAAGGATCAAAAGGAACATTCATGTTTACTAAAAGTGTCATGTGACGAAATGGGAGAATGTAAAACTACAATCGAAGTAAGTATCCTTCATTTCTTTTGTTTCCCATTCAAAATAGTACTCATGATATTTTTTTGATATAATTTTAGGAGTTTTCTTGCAGAGTGAGCTTGCTATAGAAATTTAGATCATTAGAAAAAAAATCGAATTCATTAATTCTACTGGGATTGGGATTGGGATTGGGATTGTTATTGTAATATACGTGTGTGAGAGATTGGAATTAGGGTTTATTGAGACTTTTTGGATGCTTAAATAGGTGGATATCACACACCATATTGTACTCAGATAAGACCAAGATCCACTATTGAGAATGATTAGACATTACGAGGTTGAATTTATGGAAAAGGATGGATTGTTAAAAAAATCTATAGTTGTAAAATCTATCATATCCAAACTGCTAATGGGAAATATTTGAATTGGAAGTACAACACTCAAAATTGATTTTAGACCCAGCTTAGGATGAGGTGGAACTTTATTATCTAATACTTATTTCTATTTGGGTTTTTGTTATTATATTTTGATACATGACATGCATGGAAACAGAGAAAAAGCGAGAGAATTGGCCCAGGATGTAATATGGATGTTATGTGGAAATTCATTACATGATATATACCCTTCCCATAAGGTCTAAGGTTCAAAACCAAAATAGGAGGATGACCATAATTGACCTTCAACGATGAACAATCCTATCATGAATATTCTAGAGAGTTGTGTGGTTTTCAAGAACTAGGTGGGAACATGGACACTAATTTCCTAGATAGACATGTACAACCCACATCAGAAGGTAGGATGGATTCAAGAATTAGGGAAGTATTGATGACTGAGTTCGATGATTTTGTAGGGTTCAAGTCTCTTTCATTAACTTTACTAAGATTCTTCAGGAAATATTAAATATGGGTGATGCATATGATTATGGATATCAAGAGGACCAACAACTAGAGATAACTAAATACCAAGAGGTCAAAGTTCATCCTATTCATTCTAATGGAAATTCCCAAAACCATAGTGTCATTCAAATTCCTCCATTTACTGCAGAAGCCCAAGTGGGCGGTTTATCTGGGTACCATCATGGATTTCATCCCTCTCTACAAAGCATAAACTAAATAGTATGCTCGTGATAATAAAAATCAACAACTTGGGAATGGGATGAGATCAAAAAGGAAATTTTCCTTCCTAATTATTTCTTCATCTAATCTACCCAATGAGGTCTCAGAGATAGCCTCATGTCATGCACTTGATGTCCCTATTTTTTCACATACTCTTTACCTATTTTTCCGACCACACATTAAAATTATGGTGGAATTAAGCCTCTCTAAGGGAATGAGTCAACGAGATAAACAGGGAATTATGGTGGAATTAAGACTCTGTAAGTAGTTCTTTGGATATGTATGTTGTAACAAATTGATAGGGTGTGATTAGGGTTCATTGAAGGGTGGATATCGGAGATAAAACAAACAACTATGAGAACAACATGAGGAAATGACTTTGTTTCAAGACACAAGTAAAAGCCACTAGATTATCGGATTTCTGCCACCCCAACTACTCAAATGTATTGAAAACTAGAGGATTGAAAATGGTTAGTTCCACCCATCTGAAATTTTCAATGGTGAATAAATAAACACCTTGATCCCAAAAATATTTGTGGCAACTGGTAACACGATAAAATCCACCCTTCTTACTAAGAACAACCCCACGAAACCTTGTTCTATTGATAAAATATCCTATATAACTGATATGGTAAGGGTCTAACCAGCCTTTTGAGTTTATGCATTGACATAACCTACCAATTGAACCTATTTGAACTTGTTTTATTTTCTTTTAAATTAAATGATTAATATAAACTTAAAAAATGAATTTATCTTTGTAACTAAAAATAATGATGTCATTCTAGCTTCCTTTGATCGAGCAACCTTTGTTTTTTGTTTCAATTTCTATCTAACCTCAATCTCTCTTTGATCCTACTTTTAGTGGTTCAATTTCACCTAGTTTTAAATAGTAATGTTTGTATGATTCCATGAGATGTATTATTGGGCTACATGGTTGATAATAGATGCATATCTAGCATATAATAATTTGTTTCCAGAAGTTGTCCTATAACTTATGTGCATAGATAATATAGTGTTCTGATATACTCTGTAGAGTGAATTCCCTTCACGCCCTACTACCTACATGATTGATAGACCCACTAGAGCCATAAGTAACATCAGTTTACCTAATAGATGCAATTTCAATTTGAGATCTAGTTTAAGTGATATATCATGTGCTAGATTTAGATTCACAATTAGTATGGGAAAAGTAGGAATAGGACTTTTACCTAGGTGATGACCTTGATAGTCCAATTTCATTAGGAGAGGCACCAAAGGAAGATATGGAAACAAATAAAATTGCCAAGGTAAAGGAATAATTGGGATAGGCTGTAGTTATAATTGCACCAAATGCAAATGTAAATTTAGTATAATATCCAAAGCCACTAGTTGGAGATCCTAATCCATATCCATATGTGGATCATTCATATATCAATATACCCCAGATTCATCATATTCAATAACACATCCCATTGTTAAACCACCAATAACAAGGGTTTACTTGGTTAAAGTGGTGATTGCATAAAATCCAATCCAATGATGGCCCTTTCCCAATCATAGGGTGAGAATGGCATTAGGTTTAAAGATAGAAAATGATATAAAATCCATATAGATATTAGGTTTGTTACCCTAATAGAGAGCACTTTCGATCTTATGAATTCTTAAGATGGACCTCAATAAGAATTGGTCTTTTGGAATTACCACGATCCTCATTGATCTTGTTCTCTACAGGATTTTGGTTATCCCTATTTCTGATGCACCTTATGATTTTTTAGGGGCTAGAGAGATACACTTTTATTTGTGAGCATAGTACACTGCACACTTCTCATAAATTCTCTCCCCTCGCACGTGTTTATTTCTCATATCATTTTGTTTCATTTAACTAATTGTTCACATTATACCTCTTATTTATGCATTATTAGGGCTCTTGATCTTGCACGTAGTGGTCTTGGAATGATTCTATGTGGTCTTTTGTCAAAAGAAGAGACACTAAAAACAACATGAGGTGCATAAGAGGTATAGGCCAGATCAAGATCAATTTAATGTGAGGAAGATACATAGGCTATGGAAAGTGAATTTTCTAAAGTAACAACACTAGATGTATAGTCTATAAAGAGAGGAATTGGTCTTTTGGAATTACCACGATCCTCATTGATCTTGTTCTCTACAGGATTTTGGTTATCCCTATTTCTGATGCACCTTATGATTTTTTAGGGGCTAGAGAGATACACTTTTATTTGTGAGCATAGTACACTGCACACTTCTCATAAATTCTCTCCCCTCGCACGTGTTTATTTCTCATATCATTTTGTTTCATTTAACTAATTGTTCACATTATACCTCTTATTTATGCATTATTAGGGCTCTTGATCTTGCACGTAGTGGTCTTGGAATGATTCTATGTGGTCTTTTGTCAAAAGAAGAGACACTAAAAACAACATGAGGTGCATAAGAGGTATAGGCTGGAGCAAGATCAATTTAATGTGAGGAAGATACATAGGCTATGGAAAGTGAATTTTCTAAAGTAACAACACTAGATGTATAGTCTATAAAGAGAGAAGGAACAAGGGAAAGACATGGAAAAGGCATGGAAAGTGCGTTTAGGTGCCAATGAATCAACATTGATATTACAATGGAAATAACAAGAGTCAATTTCTAAGTGTCATTTTTTTCTACATTGATATTACAATATTTTATGGAAGGGATGTTTATAGTGATTGGGATGAAGCGGAAGATGTTGGAATACTGAGAGGGGGGGGGGGGATGAATCAGTATGAACACTTTTACCACTTTTAACCACAATATATAAACTTCAACGTTATCAAAAGTATATCATCAATGTATCATCTATGATTTTATTCAATGAGCATATAAACATAAGAAACATCACATAAAATACACAATGCACCATAATTTATGTCGAAACCCAAATGGGATAAAACCACATAATTCTTTATTATATATCAAATATTACATTCATTGGAAGCACCAAATTCCCAATTCTTCAGCTGCAATTGGAAGGAGGCTACAACCCCCTATTTACATGCACCAACCTGAAGGAAGCTACAACTACTTGAATTCTCTGGATCCAACCAGAAGGAGGCTACAATCCCCTGATTCTTAGGCTCCAACCTAAAGGAAGATCCAACTCCCTAAGTTCTCGGGAACCATCCAGAAGGAGGCTACAACCCCCGTTCCTTACCTTGTCCTTCCACCTTGAAATATAAGTGTAGACCAAAATTTCACTACCACAATCACTTCCACTCATATATCAATCAACCTATAATTAGCCTATCACTGTCAACATGTAACTGTATCCAACCTGTCACTATCAATATGTCACTTTCACATCAACCAACCTGTCATTGTCTTTGTATCCAACGTATCACATCAACATGTCATTGTATCCAACCTATCACTATCAATGATACAAAATTAGATCCCCAATCACTAAGAACATCTCTCAACCATATAATCAAGCATCACCAAACCATGTACAATGACCATCAACTAGAACCTATACCATACCATGTATATCAACCATGCACATCAAGCATGTACCATATCATGCATCAACCATGTACCAACCTATACCATACCATGTACATTAACCATGCACCATACCAAGTACATCAACCATGTACCATATCACATACATCAACCATGTATAAAACATGTACTATATCGTGCATCAACCATGTACCAACCTGTACCATACCATGTACATCAACCATGTACCAACATGTACCATACCATGTACATCAACCATGTACCATATAAAGTACATCAACCATGTATTAGACATGTACCATCTCATAACATATCATCAATTAAGTGCCTCAAGCATAACCAAGATAGCCACAATACCAAGATACCAATATAGCCAATATGTGCTACTAATCAATGTACCTCAACATGTACCAATATAACCAAGACATGCACCTCATATGTACCAAGAATATGCCTCACACCAAGCACCAAAAATGTGCATCATACATATAAAAATTCCTTGATAAGATACCAAACTCTTGATCATCACATCATCAATATATAACCAATATGTACCTCAAACCATGTGCCTAAAGTATAAACCATGTTCCAATATATCCAAGGTATGCACCAGAAATGTACCTCAACAAATATACCTTAACCAACATGTACCATACATCCAAGATAGGGCTCAAGGAATATACCAAAACTCACAAATACATGCCTCAAGCATGTTCCAAAATATCACCAAGAT
>SNQJ01S0097020.1:33905-51173 GCA_010110895.2 Picea sitchensis
GGCTTCGACAGATCCTTTCAGAGTTTGGATTCCAGCACCATCATCCGACCAGCCTTTGGTGTGACAATCACAGTGCCATCAAGCTCGCCAAAGACCCAGTTCAACATCAACGTAGCAAACACATCGAGCTACACATGCACTTCATTAGAAATCTCATTCATGATCAAGTTATTGAAGTGCTCTTTTGCCCTACAAAAGATCAAGTTGCAGAAATTTTCACAAAGACTCTTACAGAAGCGAAGTTTTCCAAACTTTGATCTATGTTAGGAGTTCAAGAAGTTGTCATTAAGGGGGGATAGGCTCTAATACCTCCTTCCTTCTCGTATTGTGTCACTATTGTAAATCCTTCAATCATATCCCAAGTTTTTCTTAAGGGGGGATGTTAGGATATTTAGACACTTAGGAGTTAGTAAGATCTACTTGGTCTATTGTGTCGTTAGGTAAAAGTATGTTTTCTAGTGTGTTTCTTTAGTATGCATTAGTATGCATTTGTAGTTAGGAAATTCGACGGTCACGATATGTTCCCGACATAGAGTGATCCAACGGTTCATACTCTCCTCGATCTTAACAACCATTGATCCGTGGCTTAACACCTGATTGGTGGTGGAATCAATGGCCATTGTTTAAATGAGACATGCATCGAGTGTGGTGGAATGAAATTATTGAGTGATGGAATTCATTTGATTGAAGGGCATGAATTTGGGAAGAAAATGGTCAATGTTACACCTCATATTCTTTGTAGTGTACCCTACATTGTTTCACGAGATGTGACCAATATGATGAGCCCAAAGTTTGATGATTTCTTTGTATGTGGCCATGATGGGATGGATGATGTACACGATTTGGTTAGTGGGTTTCCCATATCCCTTAGGTGGACAATCATGACATTTCCTTTTAGTCCCCATTCTCAGGGTGCTTGGTTTGATTGATTTGACTGACTATCCTTTGGAGGTGGAAACTCCCTCCATTTCGGACATTTATGTCCTGGGTAGGTATGCGGGAATTTGGAGGTGGATCTACAAGGATACATGATTTATGGGGGCTCTAACTATTCACTTATTCTATTTTTTATAGGTTATTGTGCTTTGTAAGGGTTGTCACACCCATGGTTTAAAACACCTATTTCACCCCACATGGACCCTCTCTTTCTTATGTATGTACCACACTTTGGTCATGGGCCCTCAAAGATGATTCTTAATATGATCACTTAGTTTCATGTATCCAGAGGCATTTTCATAGTTCTTGAGGTAGTACACATATTCTGATGAATTGGTCACATCCTCCAAGGAACATTTCAAATTCTTTGGTACACATGGAAGTTCTCTACACATGCAACATGGGATATATTAGAATGTTCCTCTCCTTTCATCACTTTAGGATATATCTTTTACATAATTTGAGGGTTGACCCATTATTTTTATGTCATTCCCATTGTTGGGGGTTTTATGACCCATTTTTTGACTCGAAGGGTCATTCCCGTGTTTCATGGAGATTCCTTGACCATAGATATGAACATGGTCATGCTTTGGAGACATATTTCAAGGATTTATGGATATTATTTGTGCATTCCTTGAGCACAGTTTATGGAGGCTGTCCCATTTTGAGGTCATTCTCCACAATTTCATGAGAATGTTACACTTGAAAGAGAGAAACATTGGAGCATTACTTTCTTAGGGGGCTACCCCACCTTGTTTTGAGGCCTCTTCATCACCCTTTTTTTGAAATGTTCTACTTGGAGAGAAAATTGGCCCCATATTTTGAGGGATCCCCCTCTTTTATGAGGATTTCTAGCATGTAAAGCATATTTTAGTTGTCATTTGACTTAGTCTCCATGTTATGTGGATGACAAGTCACTTTTATTTTGATTTCCTTAACTTGGATTTAGGGGATAACGAATGGGAAGGATTTGTGAGCCTCATCTACAAATATAGGCCCTTGTCTCATTCCAAATTGTTGTCAATTGTTGGAGATCATTTCCAGCTGTTAATAGAATATATTTTACTTAGTGTGTTGATGTCAATTCTTGGAGCTCTTTCATTCTTGGTACTTCAAAGTCTATTGTGAATATACAAGTTTCTATTAAATCTAGCAAGATCAATCCATTGAGGAGTTGCACAACTACTTGGAAGGAGGATGTCTAGGGTTTGTATCTCTTTCATATTCCTTAAAATGTTTTGGTAAGTGATTATATCTTGTCTTGATTAGTTTTATACTCCTCGGCAAGCATTTTAAGTAATATTTCCAATAGTTTTTTGATCTTGTTGGTGAAGGCTTCCCTTGAGGAAACCATTCTTGTAGGGCCTTGGTTTTCATGGTTTATCTTTATTATACAAGGAAATACTAGTCTTGAGGCATTAATCTTCCATTATAATCCATAAAATTGAATAACCAATTCTTAGAGGGGCATACTTCTTGACCCCATAAGCTCTAAGTGGAGGTAAGGCACTAAGCCCAACTCACAACAACCAACCACAAAAAACCCTAAAAAATCAAATATTTTCTTTGATGTATTATAAAATATAAAAATACAAAAAAATATAAAAGATGTATTGTCAAAAAAATATTTATTTGTTGTCTAGTGAAAAGTTAATGATTTACTTTCATTTTCTAGACATTTTTGTCCAAGGGTTTGTGGTAAGTTGTTGATATTTAACCCTAATAGGGAAAAGTATCCCCACACAACTGTGCTTGAAGGTTTTATCTAACATTTTGTTGGTTGATTTAAGAGGTTTATCAATTATGGAAATTAAATTGCAGCAAAGAAAATTGGAATTGGTTAAACCCTAAATCTAGGGTTCAACCCTAAAAGGTGGATTCTAGCCCCACCCTAGCTTATTTTTCAATTTTGGATTGTTTATAAAGAATATATAAAACTTTCTAATGGTGAAATTTATCTCCTAAGTGCTTCATCGCTGCTATTTTACATTTTGGATATTTTTGGTGAAACCCTAGTGGGATTCACCACCTATCTATGCAAGTTTGAGATAATTTCATGGTTATTATTCATTTATACTTGCAATTATTCATTAATAAGTTGTTTTTACATTTTTTTTCATTTACCTAACCAAGGTACCCAAGTTTTATCATTACAAGTTCTTTAAGGCACTCTTGGTGTACTTTTCCTCACCCAAAACCAACATTTTCTACGTTACTTATCATATATCATATTTTGGAATTTGTTGAAAGAAGAAAGATGGTCCAATTTATAACTATAATCAAGAGGTAACTCAAGTATATCATTTTTTCTTGGTTTATGTTATTAGGTATAACTCTTTTGTGGTAAAATGTACTTGTTTCTTCATCCAATGAGTGACATCATAGTGCTTATTTATATTTATGTTGTAGAATATTTATTTCATATCTCAACACTTAATTTATTATATCCTAACCCTCTTTATAATGTGGTAGTTATTTTCCTAGTTCTTAATTGAATATTTTCAAGGCATTTGGATACTCCATTAGCATTGGTCTATATAATCATATATTGATGTGCATATTTTAAAGTGAACTGTATCATAAGTTATCACAAGGTATTTTATAGGTTTGTTTTCATTTATTGTGATACCCCCCATGGATTCTAGGAGCTGGCCTAAAGTGAAGGGGGAACTGCACTGAGGTGACAATGGTGTGTTTCCCATGTTGTGCTTATCCCCATTAGCACCTCTACAAAGGCTGCTAGTTTGGGTGGTACCATTTTTTGGTGTCATTGCTAGGGATGTCCTTGTTGGTTTTTTTTCCGAATACAAAATTCTCCACAACATGCTTGAAACATTTTCTGGCATCCCCTGGGGTGTGAATATGTTTTCTTGTATTTGTATCTTGACAAGATTACTATTATTGCTAACTTGAATTTTCTCATTTGGTGACTCCACTCAAAGAAAATATAAATAGGTAGATTACAAGAGGTAACTACCATAAATAAAGTTTGAATGGTAACTTGGGATTGATTCAAATCATAGATAAACCATCTATGAACCTAGATTCTCATAATTCTCAAGTTTTATTGGTGACTACACATATTTGGTATTTGTATGATTGGTATGCTATTTTTTGATATTAATAAATCAACACCTTGTATGATTCAAATATGGCCTCTAAAAAAGGAAATTTCTAGGAATATTTGTTTGCTCCTTTGGATTTTGTAGGTGTTCCATTATGTCCAGGTGAGCTTCATTTTGATGCATGGGCTACTCAAGTCCCAATGTTTAATGGAAATCCATGGTCTGATTCAATATGCCTTACATTTTTCATGGATTATATGGTAGAGAATAACATTGTTTATGAATGAAACTTGATGAAAGCATTTGCATTAATGTAAGGGAAATATGCATGGGATTGGTATTGTGGTTTGAATCCCAAAGAGATAAAATCATTTCAATTGTTAATAAAAAGGTTTCAAAAGCATTGGATCTATGGTTAGGGTATAAGGTAAAAAAAATAATGATGAAATATGATAACCCCTCAAGTGATCTTCTTGTGGAATTAGAGGAGATGAAGAATGCATACCTTTTCTTGTACGATTATGTTGCAAAAAAATATGTTAAACCTTCTCCGCTTAAGCATAATGATTATCTACTTGTTGAGACTCATCCCTATCCTCCCTCCCATGAGCCTTTGTTGCACAACATTTCAGAAGAAAAAAAGGATGAGGAACAAGCACCCCATGTCGAAGATATCAAAGACATTTATGATGTGATTAACATAGACGATCTTATTGAAAAAAAGCTCGAAGAAGCACCTTGTTTTTCTCTCAAAGATGATGAGTTCATTGGATATTTTGTTGCAAATCCTCAAGAATAAAATGATGATGAATAATATGATCATGCTTCCATTGGAAATCAAGATACTTTTGAAGGGAAGATATATGAATAGAACCTTGATGATAAAATCATTAAAGCATCCATCATTTCTCCACTACAAGAAAACAACAGATTGATATGCTATACTCGTTTCCAATATTTTAAGCTTTATGATACATATTTTAGTAGCCTGTAAGAGGAAATTCTAATGGAGGAACACTTATTTGATGAAGAGAATGATGGAAAAGAGATCGATGATATTGATTCTCTTCTCCACATTGGAATACATAAATGAGATATAATTTATGGGGATCCCATTTACGATACAAATGATGATGGTTTTGAAGATGAAATTGTAGATTTGAGGTCTTATGGACAACTAAACAAATTCAATGAATGTCAATATAACTTCACTATATAATGAAAACCATGTCATGCCACCAATGAAGTTGATTTATAGGTACAGGAAGTGTTTTTTCACGACCAGATGATAGAAAAAAGTTTTTAGCCATGGAATTCCCCAACTCATGACTTTCACATTTAGGAAAATCCACACAATAATAATGGTTTTAAGATGAAAATTTTCGTAGACATCATCATGCTCAACCACAAGATTATGGAAAGAATTTTCAACCTCACATATAGGTGCAACCAACCATGAGTAAGGAATATACATTATTTTTTTAGGCATGATCCATTTTCTTATATTTCATCCATACATATGATCAAGAATGGAAAGGAGGGGGAAAAATGTTCTTGTTGGTTTCTATTGGAGCCACCTTTAGAGTCCCTCTTGCTGAATGGTTTGATGAGTAGTAGTGATAGTTTGTCCTATTCTTATGACAAGAAATATAATTACATCAACTCTATCCACCTTTGGATTGAAGAAGCTTGCAATAATATAGGTAAACCTTGGGATGATTTTACTATTCTCTCACATGGTGTTGGATTAGTTTTTGAGTTTATATATTTAACATGATTAACTCAAGGTTCATGTCTACTAGCGTTTCAACAAAGCCTCTAAAACTATCAGCCCTCTTGGTATACCAGAAGGCAATGCAATGCACAGAGTGCTCTGCGCAGTCTCACCTGAGATAGTCTTAATGGGTGACTGCAATACTCAAGTGTTTGCAGTCCAAGATTGAGTGGAGATATGAGAAGTGTGCGTTGAGGGTTATATTTAACTTATTAAAGAAATCGACTGTCATTCACGATTATGCATGGAATATAATCAAATCATTCATTAAACATGATAATATCTACTTAGAAACAATAAGGAAACATATGCATTCACTCACATAACATAGGTTTTACCGTGGTTCACCCCTCTTGGGCTACATCCACAAAGATCTGGCTCTTGAGCTCTTCTATTATAGCATTTCCAAAACTACAGTGCCACACACTTTACAACTCTTCTTAGTTGGGTCGAGATCTATTACAAGGCAAACTAGATCGCACTAGGCTCCCCAACCTGCAATATAATCGTCAATATCTACCCTCCTTACTCCTCTCCAGCTCAACAACTTACATAATTAGGTTGTATAGCAAAACATTACAACTAGATATCAAAATAAGACTCCTCCTCAAGACCCTATATATCCGCCTCTAGCTCCTCTTCTTCGTCCTCTCTATGATACCTAGGTATCTATATTTATACATTTATGGCTCACCATCCATTACAGTGTATTGCAAAAACCCTAACCCTAGCTTCGTTAGGTCTTCCATGCATGCGTGCGTGCTTCTCTTCCTTCTAGTTGTCACTTTCCTCATGCATTCCTTCCTTCCCAAAATAACCTTTCTTTCTTCTTTGGCTTGCTTCCAACAGGTCCCCAACACTGACATGTGGCTCGTCCCGAGCTACCTAGCCTTTGTGTGCTTTGTCGATCTCCCTGGTGATCGCTTGAAACTTCTCCCTGAGCTCTATTGCTTGCGTTTGAGCCTACACAGTCTTCTCATTGAGTGCATCCAATGTTTGTACTACAATGTCATCACTGACCAACCTTGCACATTCTACCTGGGTTTGTTCCATATACGTCTTAGATTCCTTTTCTTGTACGATGACCTCTGCTTCTCGCTCTTGGAGCAGTTCCATTTGAGCCTGACGCTCCTTTTTCCACGTCTACATAGTGATGAGTTCTTCTTGCAGTCTCTTCATATCTTGCACCCCTTTGACGTGCTCTGTGATGGACATTGTACTCTGCCTCTGCTTGAGGTCTTGGATAGATGTGCTTATCCTTTGTCCTTCCCGGTCCCACTGCTAGACCTGCCGATCCTCTTCCATCTTTGTCCAGAGTTGCATTTCTTTGTCGAACAAGTCATCTGCTGTGTGGACCTGCCATTCTATATCCCGTATCTACTTTGTTTCCTCCTGCTTCCTTTTCTCCCTCACCTCCGGTGGAGTGGTAGGTGTGAGCTGCTCGTGGATATTCTCGATCTCCTGTTGGTATTGATCGATTGTCTTCACAATCTGATCAATCTTCTGTGTTGCTGTGAGTTCGAAAGCATGCACAATATTGGAATCTTCTCATAGGCTATGACCACTTTCCACTCCAATCCCTTCACGCATTATCTCTCCTCTTTGGTCTCAAGATTGGCCTGCTCAAATATCAATTCCAAATCGTCCCGTTTATCCTTTACCTACTGCAATTTGACTGTATCTGTGCGTGCATGAGACTGTACCTCTTGTGTAATGCTGACCTGCAATTTATATAGGGTCTTGGTTGGTATCCATGAAAAAACCAACTGCAATTGAGTTAAATACTTTAGGGGTGTCTTCCCCATGATCTCGTCCATGCACAACATGCTGGGTGTAACGTGAAATGTTGCACTTGGATTTGGTATTGTTTGGACTGTATCTCGCTCGCTTGCTTCAGGTTATCCTCCTATATATGATGATGATGGGCCCGTTTCTATGTTGTTGGCATCTTCTTACGCTTCCCTGATCTTCCTGAGGAGCTGTCGCATGTCTACCATCTCTTCTTCAATTCTATCCCTTTGGTGCACAACATTCTCAAAATTCTCGAATGTATGATCCTGGACCATTTGGGCTACCATTTTTTCATCATCCTTCATGATAGTGTAGTATGGAGGTGTTATATGCACCTTCATCTTCTTGTGCGCACCCCCCCGTCTGCGTAGTTGGATTCTTGGTTGGGCCTGGCTCTTGTGGGGTAGGACTTGGTGTAGTCCCATGCACTGCCTAGGCATGTTTATGTTGTACTTGGGCCACCTATGTATTGTTCTTCTTCCCTGTCTGGTCTCCTGTCTTGGATGTCCCCCCTTTCTTCTGCTTTGGTTTGGTTTGGCATGTCCTTGGTTTCTTGGGCACTATGACTTCCTGGTGCCGTGTTTATTCCTACCCTACCTCCTCAACATGTGTATGTTCCTTTCTTAACTCCTCCTCCTCTACCCCTGTAGGTATGTCTCGAGTGAGGAATACAATCCTCCACTCGTCCTCCCAATCCTTGATGGCCATTTCTATGTCCCCTTCCATGATGCAATAATGTAGTTGTATCCATTGCTTGTTGGGGTCCTTCTGTGCTTGTATCCACATCACATTTCTAGTGGCCTTGAAGTTAGCTATGCCTTGATAGTTTGTAACAACCTATAATGTTATCCTCAACTGAGACTTCCTCCTTACGGCATTTTCAGAACAACTTGCAGGCCATAATTTTTGTGACCATTCTTGTCGCGATGTCACTGATCCATTTGATAATGATTCTGCATGTCCCCCTTTCAGTGTCGTATTTATTTTTCATCTCCTCAATGAGTGCTTTCTCCTTTTTTTATCCTCGAGGAACTATGCAAGATCCATGCCCAGTGATGGCAGCCCTGTGATGTATGCAATGAGTTCTACGTCTATTGAGATGAGCTTTTCCAACCACATTTCTCCACCATGTGTGACCACCATCAACTTCTTGACACAACTATTTTCATACTGGATTTTTCCAAAGTGTGGTAGGTCAAACAAACCTAAAATCCCAGTTTTTTTCAGTCCTGCTGCCCACTAGACTGGTTGATTGATTGGTTCCCCAAAGGGATCTACACCCACAGTCTGTAGGTAGACTTACTTCGCAAACTCTGGGAACTTGTCTGTGTCCGTTACATCATGGTATGAGTACCTTATTTTTTCGACGTAACCTAACAAATATTCTTTTACCCGTACCCCTTCTGGTATGCATGGCAAAACAATTGCTGTGGCGGGTTGTCTGCACGGTGACCTAGGTACTGTTTGTTTCTCCTTTCATGGTGGTGGTTGACTCGAGGTTCCTGCCTCCATTTGTCGTTCTTTGAAATACTATTCCAACCAACTCTTGGCGTCTTCCACTGTTCCCTCCTATGGGTGTTCCGACACGGTTGTTTGCGACTCTTTTGTCTTGAACATTTCTTCCTGATTTGGAGTTGTCCCATTGAATCTCGAGGCTGCTTCAGGGTTTTCTAGTTGCACTTGGCTGCCTGCATCCTTATTCTACTGGCCGTACCCATATTTAGGCCTATCGATGTCCATGCCCGTAGGTTCTTTCTGTTGGGTTTCCTCTACCACGAGTGTCGAGCTTCCTGGTATTGTATCCGGTGATGGGATTTCGTCCACATTGATGACTTCTGGTGGATGTTGTTCGCTTCCTTGCGATTGAGTTTGTGCTCTGGTCCTAACTCTAGGTTTTATGGAAGTCTGGATTATTTCTTCTTGTTTTGGTGGTGCCATGGTGATAAAAATTGATCATTCACCGAGCTCAGTAGCCTCTGCAACCTCTGTAAACTTTCCAACTTCCACTCTTTGCTGTGTCTGCTATATCGCTCTCTGCCTTCCCCAATTTCACAATAAGCATTTTGTTCCCACGTCCTCACTTTGTATGGGTGTCATGTGAAGCTTGTCAAAGACGTTACCTATATTATGGATTCAATGAACCTCTAGTTCCTTCGTACTTTCCATTACTTTCCCTCGCCATCTCTAGTTGGCACGATTAATGTGACATTGCGTCAGTCATTTTTGACATTCAATTCCACTATCCTTCGTCACTTATTGATTATTTTTCCATCTTCACCTTTCTCGCTTGTTTTCATGTGGAACTGACTGTTGGCCTTGTCTTCGTCGGACTCATATTCTGAGTGTGTGTGCTCCTTCTCCTTTCGGTGCACTATACCTTTGTTGGTGTTGTTTGATACCCTACTTTTTTTTTACTGCGTGGTGACTTTCAAGTTGTGGGTGGTTGACTGTCCTTGTACAGCTTCAGTCAACTCCCATTGATCATCCCTATGAGTTATGCACCTCCAAATTCCTTCAACTATACATCTCCCCCATATGTGACCATTTTTACTTCGTACGGTCCTAACCAATGCATTTTGAGTTTTCCTGGATGCTGAATGGATTCGCTGTCATACATCAACACTAAGTCTCATTCCTTGAAAGTTTTATTATTGATATGTTTGTCATGCCAAGATTTGTCCCTTTCTTTCTGAACTTGTTGGTGGAATCCTGCTAGGATCCAATCTTCCTCCATGATAATCAATTGATTCAACCTATCCTGTATTGCGCTTCATTTTGTCATGTTTGTAATCGTTGCTACACGCAGACTAGGTACCAAATATTATAATGGCACCTTTGCTTCTTATCCATATACTCATCTGAAGAGCGTGTGTCCTGTCAACTTATTGCATGTGGTCCTGTATGCCCACAATACTGTTGGTATTTTGAGGTCCCAATCATCCCTGTCGACATTACAGATCTTTGTCAATGCGTTCTCAAGGATTTTATTAAATGCTTCTACTGTTCCATTTTCTTGTGGGTGATATGGTGTGATCTTTTGATGATGGACTTCAAATTATTTAGTCATAGCCTCAATAGTATTGTTAATGAAGTGAGTGTCTTGGTCGCTCATCAAAATCCTTGGGCAACCGAATCTAGTGATTACTTGTTCAAATAAAAAGTGTATAGCTATTTTTGCGCTGCAATCTTTCACTGGTGCTACTTCCGCCCATATTGTCAGGTATTATGTTGCGGTGATAATGTACCTTGATCCTGTCCTCTTTCCTGGTGGGATAATTGGTCCCACAAAGTCTATTGCCCATTTTTCGAATACCTGGAAAGTTACCTGTGGTTGCAGTGGCATATCGTCCCTTCTATTGGGTTTACCAACCCTTTGACAGGCATCACATCTTTGGCAGTACTCTTTTGATTCTTTGTGAATGGTTGGCCACCATAGTCCTGTGTGCAATACCTTTTGCGCGGTATATTTTCCTACGTAATGTCCTCCTGCTATTCCCTCGTGGGATTGTGCTAAAACCCTTGGTCTTTCATGTTCTAGCACACATCTTCGCAAGATGCTATCTGTGCCCAGTTTATATAAGTTTCCTACAATCAACTGATAGTCAACAACCCAGACTACCAAGTTTTTCTTCTGCGTGGTGTTATATTCCTGTGGCGCAGTACCTGTACTCAAGTACTGGATGATCTTTGCAAAGTATTCATCGATGATCTGGATTGAAAATAACTGTGCGTCGGGAAATTTGTCCTCTAAACTTATAGGTTCCTCTCTGTTCGTGACCCTTGATAGGTGGTCAGGTCCTGCATTCAACTTCCCCAACTTGACTACTAATTCAAAATCAAACTCTTGAAATAATAGTAACCATCGACAGATTCTCCCCCCCAACACTAGCTTGTTGACTAGGTACTTAAGGGATGAGTGATCTGTGAACATATTAAAATGTTTTCCTAGTAAGTAATGTATGAACTTCTGCAATGCGTAGATCATATCTAGGCCTTCCCTTTCTGTAGTGTTGTAGTTCTGTTCTGATTCTGACAGTTTTCTGCTCGTGAATACTATAGGATGATCCAAATCTCCTTGTCATGGCTACGCCAAAATAGCTCCAAGTGCTATGGATGATGCATCTACATGTATGTGGAATGTCTTCTCCCCTAGAAATACTAGTATTGGCATTGTTACCATATTTTCTTTCAGGGTATCCAAACCATGTTGATAATCTTCATTCCATTGAAACTTTGTGTCTTTCCTTAACAGTTTCTCCATTGGCACAGTGATCTGTGCATACCCTTTTATAAATTTTCTATAGTATCCTGTGTGTCCTAATGTCTCTCTTAGTTGACGAACTATTTTTGGTGGCGGTCGGTTAACGATTACTGCAATCTTTGCAAGGTCTACTAGTAAACCTTGTTTGCATACTTTATGGCCTAATAGTATCCCAAACAGTGTTTCAAAAGTACATTTCTTGATGTTTAATGATATCTGAAACTACCTGTACCTTTCTAGCATTAGACACAAGACCTCTACATGGTCTTTCAACAGACTATAGACTACCTAATCATCCAAGTATATTCTAGAAACTGGTGGAAAAATTCCTTAAATGCAATTATGACTACTCTAGAAAATATTACTGGTGCATTCTTTAGTCCAAACATAATGACTGTATACTGGTAGGATCCCCATTCCGTAGAAAACGTGGTTTTGTATCCGTCTTCCTGTGTTATCTTGATCTGGTGGTAGCTTGAGAATCCATCAATGAATGAGTAGACTTCATGTCCCCCTACGTTCTCCAATACCTCATTTGTGAAAGGTGTAGGGAATGGGTCGTGCAGGTATGCATCGTTCAACTTCCTCAAGTCGATGCATATTCTTATCCTGCCTTGTTTTTTTTCTTGAACTCCCATTGAGCTTATCCATTCTGATTGTTCCACAAGTTCTATGATTCTGGCTTCGAGCATTCTATCGATATCAAATTTAACTTTCTTCTTATAGATTGGATTCAGTTTGTATGGTCGATGTCTGATCGGTCTAGTCTCAGCTCTGAGTGGTATCTTCATTTCTCCTATCTCTCCCGCTATGCCCTTCATTTCGGGAAATTTTCTAGGGAACATGTCGCTATACTCACGCAATAACTTTGTTATGATTTCTACTGTCTGCTCATCCCAATAGTCTCCAATGCTAGCCATTTTTGGATTCTTGACTATCCCAATGTTGACTTTCTTCACCTTGATCGGTGCAACAATTACTTCTGATTCTAGAGGTGGACCTTGCACTTCTCTTTCACCTTCCGCTTCCTCGATCTGAATATCACATTGATCGTCTTCATCTGGTGCTTCTTCTTGCACATGGTAGCATGACAACAGTTCTTTTACTGTCTATCTTTTCCATTGTTATTCTTCTGTTATGATGTTGAATTCTGGTTCCTTAATGAATATAACCCCTCTTATCTTTTTAAGTGTTGCATCTATGTTTGGGTTCTCATTATCAAATGAGAAAGTAACTATAAAATTATGTTGTGATACCGGCCAGCTCGCAGTTCCTGGTCCATATACCAGTTTGCTGGTATGCCTTCTAAGGTATGTATGAAATGATGAGGCCATTCCTCTGGGGGTGTCATTTTCCATAGTGCTCTACACTTCTCCAAGTGTTCTTCTGGTGCCCCTTTTCCATTGTACTTCAACTGCTAGTTGTTTCTCTGTTATGTGCCAAACCTTATGCGCATTAATCTCTTACATTGGTACCAATCCTTGATTGTTTCTTTGTGCGCACCCCACCATCTTGCAGGTATGGCCTTGAGTGCTATGTCGAGTGCTAAGAGTCTCTAATTTTCTAACACTTCATCCTTGTACGATGCCAGAAATGTTTCTATATCATTTACTCCATGGAAACTGGGTGGTTCCCTTATCTCCGTACCTAACCATCTTATTGCGCGGTCTATTCTTGTGCATCTTCTTGTGGAAACTTCGTGTATCCTTTGTTGCTAGTTCTCTAAACCTATATCTGAGTCTGTCACACATGAAGTAATTCTCCACCAACTAAGTATCCCATCTACAGTTGGGTTTACATAATCCTCATCATGCACAGTTGTTCTGTACAACTGGATGATTTACTCAGAGTCCAAGCAAGTAGGTTCTACAAATATTTCCCCTTCTGATGGGTCTAATGACGTGATGAACCTATATTCTCCTGACTCAAATGTCATTTTTCATGTCTTTAAATTGATTATGGCCTAGTTATCAAACACCCAATCCAAGCCAAGCAATGTTGGATATGGTGTTGTGCCATCCACTATTTCAATCACTTCGAAGTCTACTTTAGTGCGCAATCCATCCATGTCTACTGTCATTTCTTTTAGTCTTCCAATTGGTAGGAATCTGTGTTGGTTTGCTAGTTTCAACTGAACGGGTGAATATCCTAACATGGGCTCTCCCATACATTTCCATGTCTTCTTTGGTAATACATTGACTTCAGATCCTAGATCCAGTATGATATCTCCCATGTTGAAATCTTTGATGTTGGCATTCAGTCTGAACTTCGTACTTGTTCTTCTCCTTGTATGTAGGTGACTAAATTTCTTTTGTTCTAGTTTTCCTTCTGTCTCTATGCTACATCTTTCTAATATATTTTGAAATATTTTGATAGAGGATGGATCGTTCAATATATTTATGCATGATTGCAAAGAGACTTTGATTGTACTTACTTGTCTTAGGGGATGCATTTCTTTGGTATGATCCAGCGATGGAGGCATTTCATACTCTGGTACGTCCTTGCTCTGCTACGCATTTGAATTCGATGCGATGTCTTGCTTAAAAAATTATTTCCTGGCTTTCTTAAATGTTTCCTTCTCTCTCTATGCATCGAACTGTTTCCTTGGTTTGGCATTGTTCTTTACCCACTGGTGTTGTACTGGCTCTTGTCGGGTTGCGTCATTGCCTATTTTAGCTCCTCCGCGTGTAACTATGTTGATGTTTCTTCTATCATCCCTTGCTTCCGCTAAAATCCATTGAACATTCTGGTTGTTCTGATTCCTCTTTTCCTATATCTTCCCTAGTAATGTAGGGAATTCCTCCGTGTTGTGATCAGATGCGCAACAATACATACAAGTCGCTGATGGGAGTGGACATTATCTTGCATAGTGTCCTGGTTGTTGACAGTTTTGACATACCACTGGTCCTCTACCTCTTCCAAATCCTCCTCTTTCTCATCCTTCGCCTATGTAACTGACTCAATCTCCTCGCAACATGTTATACTGAGGAACCTAATTGTACTACGAGGTATAGTGCTGAGGTTGCGCTGTGTTGTACTGTGGCTGCATGATATTATATTGTTATTCCATAGTATTATACTACTGCTACGCAGTGTTGTATGGGTCTGGAACTTGGTTAAAATGTGGTGCGGCTTTTCGAGTCATCATTTCTTCCTGCACCCTATATGCGTCTGATGTCCTCTCTCGCATCAAATCCATAGTTCTACAATCTTTGTGTTCATGGCCCACTGACTTGCAAAAGTTGCAATATGAACTCTTTGGGACTATCTGGTATTTCTGCATCATTGGGTAGTGATATGGATCATGGCCCAATTTCTTACATATTTCACACCATGGTCCTCCTGTTGGTAATGAATTTGGCATCCCTGCTACCATATACTGTGTGAATGTTGGACATTCATTCTTGTGGTGTCCTTTCGTCCTACATGTGGTACACCAAACGACTTCTCGTTTGTCCTTACTTTTGTTCTGGTTTAGTTGGAACGTTAAGTTATTCAAATCCTCCTTTAGATATTCGATGGATGGATCTGTTTGTTGATATTGGTTTTCTTCCAGTTGCAGGGCTGCCTGTAGAGCCTCTGCCTATGTCTGAAACTTCTTTTGTCACAATGGATATTTTAAGTGTGGTAGGAGTGAATTGACAAACAAGTGCTTGTGCTGCATATCGGTCATGAGATATTTCAACTTTCCTTTCAGTTGCTTGAATCTTTGATCAATTTCCCATACAGATTCTTTTGGTTTCGGTCTGATTTCTATCATCTCATTCATGTACTGATCCTCTGAACTTGCCTTCTGAAACTCATTTATCAACAATTTCTTGATGTCCGTAATTGTTCTGGTTTTCCCTGGTGGATTGTTTGTAGCTAAACTCATATACCAATCCAGTGTGCAATCCCTTAGTGTAATCGCTAACTGTGCAAGTTTAGTGTCCTCTTTTGTGATATGTTTTTCTTCCCAAATCTTTTCACAGATAAACAAGTGCTTCTCTGGGTCCTCCAATGTTTCTCCTTTGAATTCTGGTAACCTAATGGTGGGATCATGTCCTGCCATTTTGAATGCTAAACTACTACCTCCTCGCAGTGTAAATACTTGACTAGTGCTTTCTGAACTGGCTCCTCCATTTGTTGTTCCTTGTGTATATGCACTTTCTGTTGTCTTTCTTCTCCCAAAATTCTGTTGTCTAAACAATGTTGTGCTTTTTGGTGTGTTAGTCACACATGGGTTTATGGGTTCCACACTGACATTAATATGGATAGGATTTCTACCTTTTCTCTCCACTCTTGGACCTCTCATCTTCCTCTCATATGTTGCACGCAAGATTTCCTCAATCTGCTCCACACCCTGAAGATCCTCTACCTCTTCTTCATCACTTTCCAAGCCTTCCCTCATGGCTATGGCTCTCTTCTTGGTGTTTACCTTGTATTGGTAGGGTACTCCACTGCACATATTTCCTACTGTCGGCATGATCCGCTTTATCTGGTCATCGTCCATCATGATTGGGTCCAAGGGTTCCTCCGTCTTTCCTTTATCCACTTCTCCTTCCATTTCTCCTCTTTCTATCAATGCTTCTCCCCTTCCCCCATGCACGTAGGGAAGTTTAGATGTCTGACTCCATTTTCATTACACATTTTTTTATATAATAGTATCTTAATAGAAGTATACAACAATCTAATATACCTTCCTCGAGGCCTGTGTAGAAACTCTTTATCTGCTGCGCTGTATGACTTCGCGATATCTACTCCAAATTATGTTATAAATCCCGCTACAATACTTTCGAGCCAAAAATATACTGCGTGGGTGTATTTTTTATTCACCTGCTATAACTGCTCAATTTGAACTAAGGTCCACTCTAACTGTTGGATCTAGTTTATTGTGTGGTTATCCTTTAACCTCAACATTCACTTTGTTATCACTGAAATTTCTTCCGCAAAATTGCATGCAAATGGTTACATGAATACAACATCTCCAAACACCTATTAGTTCACCTGCAGCATAAAAAATGCATTTCCAAGGGGAAAAAACTATACAACTGGTCAAAAAATTGTCATGTGCTAAAACACTAAAGGAAGTGTGCACATAGTGCACGGGCCAAAGAAGCCCATAGAGTGCACAATGCACCATATGTGCGACTGTGTACAAGAAAATTCATGCACTCCTGTGAACGACACATTTATGGTTCTTGTTGACTCCTCACCCACTTCTTGACCAACTCCTAACTTGATTTGACCCTCAAATCCGAGCTGAATCCGAATGGGGGGTTGGTAAAAGACCTAAGGGTTCCCTAAAGAGCCCCTTGTCCACACTAAGAACCAGTTGGATATTTCCTCAAAGACATGATATAAAAGGAGGCCATGGGTGCACTAAGAATTTAAGAATCTCATAGTATTGTTATGATGCCTCTATCCTCCCTCAAGAAACCTCTTTTCTTCTTGGAGCATTC
>SNQJ01S0097020.1:51183-67053 GCA_010110895.2 Picea sitchensis
CCTCCCTCAAGAAACCTCTTTTCTTCTTGGAGCATTCTAGCAACATCTCAATAAGCTATTCACCTCACCTCTTGAGGGAATAGGATTGGATTTCTTCACCATTTTCTTTCTAGTTTATCATTGTAAGAAGAGATCTCAAATAGGGGACTCAATATCCCTCCCAAGGAGGAAGAGGGATCCATAAGTGCTCCTTTCTCTACGGTGTTTGCCAACTAATATAGTTTTCCATTGGTGGCATAATCATTGGTCATTTGGTTGATTGATTTTGGTTCAAAGTTTCTTATGTATTTTAGTTTTATTTCCTTAGTTGTTTATAGCTTAGTTGTTTGTTTATTTCATGTGCTTGGATTGTTTAATTCATACACTGACCTCTATCTTGTCTAGCAAGCCCAACTAGACTTGTAAGTGCCTTTTTTTTGCTCACCCAAGTGATGAAACAAACACAACAATGATCATATACACCATGTCTGCTATAGAGTTACAAATCAGATTTGGATGATAAAATTGATGAGGGATTTTTGGTTGAGGTATGTTACAGATAGAGTTTGTATAACAATGAGGTTGTGACACATGGTTTGATGTAATGGTTTATGGTATTTGGTTGCTAGAGAATGTTTTGATGGTTATATTGGTATATGTATTTTTTATATGGTTGAGGTACATGTTGGGTACATGGTTGAGACAAGTAGTTGATGAGTTGGCACATACATGAGGTGTATATTTGATGATGTTGGTACATCTTGATCAGTTGTAGTTGATGAGTAGTTTATGCATGATTGGTACATACTTGGTACATGGTTGGGGGCACTTGTTAGTAGTATTGTTGACACATGGTTTATGGACGATGTAGAATAATTGTCTTGGTATATTATTAGAAGCACATATTGATCTTGGTGATGATTATGAGTTGTTGTGTTATGCTTGGTTGATGCACATCTTGGTGATATTGTGCATATGGTTGGGAGTTGTCTTGGTGATTGATCTTGGTGAGTAGATCTGATTAGTTGATAAGATTGATGAGACAGGTTGTTGTGATAGGTTGTTTGGACAAGTTATTGTGATAGGTTATTTGTACAGGTTTGGTGCATGGTTGATGCATTTTTTTATGGTACATGTTGATGTATTGTACATGTTGGCACATGTTATTGGTACAGGTTTTTACAAATTTTTTGGTGTAGGTTGATTGGTAAAGGTTTACAACAGTATATCTCATAGTGATAGTGTGACAGTGGTTTCATCATTCTACTTATATTTCAGGGTGGTTGGACGGGGCAAGGACAGGTGGTTGTAGCCACCTTCCGGTTGTAGTCGGAGAACATAGGGGGTTGTAGACTCCTTCTGGTTGTAGCCATAGAATTGGGGATCTGGAGCTTCCTTCAGGTTGTAGCTTGAGAAACTAGGGTGTTGGAGCCTCCTTCCAGTTGCAGCTGAAAAACAAAGGAAGTTGGTGCTTCCAATGAATGTAATTCTTAAAGACATATAAGAAAAAACATTTTGTGGTTTTCTCTCACTTTGGGTTTCCACGTAAAAACACTGGTGTACTTTGTATGTGTATAATTTATCATTTGTTCATTGCTTATTTACTCTGCAACTATTGGATGATAATGCTACATTGATATAACACTTGCATTTTATGGTTAAAAAGGATTATATTGCTCTAGTACAGATTCACCCCCCCTATCAGTAATCCAACATTTGGTATTAGAGCCGATTCCTTCAAGAAACAATTTAACCACTGGAAGGAGATCATGGATTATTCTGAGAATGGAGTACCATTGTTTAATGGTTAGAATGGTTTAAAAGTATGAGTTATGGAGTGGAAGGACGAAAGTATTTTTACAGGAATAAGGGTATTATATTTGGCTATTAGTCATTACAGGATATGATAGTTCAAAAAGGGAAAAGACTGCAGCCAAGAAGGAATTCAAGAAGAATAACAAAATATCAATGGATTTCATCTAGGAAGGATTACCTAATCCGGTAAGAGAAAAGGTTGGTAAATGTTCATCGGCCAAAGACCTTTGGGATAATTTACATGACATATATTCTTCACCCATCACAGATTTAGAAAATGCCAAAGAAGATGCAGATATAGATCAAGAAGAATTATGTTCACCATGTCAAATAGATTCAGAAGATGAAGAGTACATAATCACCAAAGGTATGTTTCTTTGCTTTAATTATGAAAAATGCAGACATCTTGAAATAGAATGCCATGAAGGAAATGAGACAAAAAAACTGATTGAAAAGGAAGACCATTATGAAGCAGAATTGATTAGTGCTTTAGATGAACTAAGATAATAAAACAAGTCACTCAAGAAAGAATTTATGAAACAAAAGGAAAGTGTTCACATTTTTGAAGAATCCCAACAGGTCATCGAGAACTTAAGAACTCAGCTAGAAGAAGCTAGAAAGATTGAAGAAAATATTGAATATCAAAAGAAGTATTTAGAAGCCAACATAGCATCACCAAAGGAATAAGCATAAATGAGAGAGAATATATTGACAGATCATCTTAAGGAAAGAACTAACGATCTAAATCAGCTTGAGGTGGAGTTTGGTCAAGAAGAGAAAGGACTTGAAGAAGAAATAATCACATTAAAAATTCAGCTTGTAGAAGTGAAAAGAGAAGAAGAAGTCATGAAGTCTCAGATAATGAAGAAAGAAGAAGAGGTTGAGAAGCTTGAAGAAGAAGTTGTCACATTGAGAATTAAAATCGTCAATCTCAACAAGAATTTTGAAGAGACAGAAACATCCACATCAATTATAGAGAATGAAAAGAAGCACTCTAGGTTGCTAGAAAAGAATAATGAAGAAAATAGAAAGAGTTATGCAGAAGCACTCAAAGGAAGGAATCATGGTCAACCAAAATATAAGAAAACTATTGAAGATACATCTTCGAGAAGACCATCCATGTTCAAGCCACAAAGAAGCTTCAATCATGATCATGATCAGTCAAGGAAAAAATTTAGAAGGACTACACCACAAAGAAGATCACTCACTCCCAGGTATGCAAATTTCTTTTATGGTCATTGTTTTTATTGTACTAATTTTGGACACAAGGTTGCAGATTGCAGGGATTATAAAAGAAATGTTCAAGCAAGAAATTTCTATGTGGCCCCACATAACATTAAATGTTACAAATGTCATAACTATGGACACATATACAGTGATTGTAGAAGCATGATCGATACTTGCATGAAAGAGAACACTAATATTAGATATAAGAAAGTATGGATAAGAAAAAATGAAGAACATGTGAACAAAGACTAGGTCCGAGAGATCACAAGATTGACAATAAAACAAGATGAAGGAAATTCTATAGAAAGAAAGATTTCAGATACATAAAGGTTTGTAAAATAACTGAAAGAAAAGGACATATAAATAAGGAACATGTTCAAGAGATTGTACTTTCAGGCATTGTAGTGAAAGATGAATCCACATAAAGAAAGAAAGAAGTCAGAGCTCAGAGAAATGATGAATCTACCAATGAATATGATGATGAATACACATCAGAGAAATAATTTTTCTGAGCCATCTGGTTTAGAGACTCCCCAATAATATGAATATTATATAGGGGGAGTCTATGCGGTAGTTGTGATGAACCAAAGAACCATCCTTCGAGCATCTTGCAAAGTTTGAGTAGACAGATCCAGAGTAGTCAATTAGTTGAAGTACAATCAGTTGTAGTAGTAAAGACTTCATGATAGTATAGTGATAAATGGGTCATCATTATGGACATTTGTGTAGTAGAGTCTTGGACAGTATGGATATATATGGATTCATAAGAATACTTAGCAGGTTTGGACAGATAAATGACAGTGGATGAGAGAATGGATTCATATATTAGTTCAGAGAGTGGTTTAGAGACAAAGGAACATTATCATAGTGGATGACAATTACACAGGAAATGGTTTGAACAATGCTAATGGATTCCAAATTGAAAAAGATTTATGGACACATGTAGTGCATACTACAGTTCACATTGAAAATAGATTAATGCTCAAAAACAACAATGAAAAAAGTCCCTACGAGCTATGGAAAGGAAGACCAACAAATGTGAAGCACTTTCAGAGTATTTGGAATAAAATGCTACATCAAAAGAGAATGTGGCAGAATGGGAAAGTTTGACTCTCGTGTGGACAAAGGAGTACTTTTTGGTTACTCAAGTACAAAGAATGCATACAAGTGTTACAATCTGAGGTTGAACAAAGTTGTGGAAAGCATCAATGTAACAATTATTGAAACACATGGACGAGAATTAAAAGAATAAGAAAATGAGTCAGTGGAACAACTTTATGAAGAAGAAGCAAAAGATGAAGAAGAGTGCAAGAAAAGGAAGTGCAGACAACAACCTCTACATCAAGGTTAAGCCAGAAATTTTCAATGGATAGGCAAAATGAATTTGAAATGTCATTACTCAGAGAACTATCCTTCTTTCTGGGTCTTCAGATACGTCAAAGAAACCGAGGAATTTTTATTTCTCAAACTAAGTATATTAGAGAAATGCTAAAGAGGTTCGGAATGGAAGATTGGAAACCAATTACCTCTCCTATGTAAACCAGTTGCAAGTTGAGCAAAGATGATGATTCAAAGTCTACAAAGTAGAGACAATACAAGTCAATGATTGGTAGCTTACTATATGTGACAACATCCAGACCAGATGTAATGCAAGCGGTTGGACATGTGGCATGATTTCAAGCAGCAACAAAGGAATCACATGTATTAACAGTGAAGATGATTTTCAGATATCTCAAAGGAACATAAGAGTTTGGATTATGGTATCCATAAGGAAATGATCTATCACTTATTGCCTACAAATATGCAGATTGGGTAGGTTGCATTGATGACCGAAGAAGCACCAATGGAGCAACGTTCTACGTGGTTGAGTGTTTAGTATCTTGGCTAAGAAATAAACAATCATCAATATCTTTATCTACAGTCGAAGCGGATTATATTGTAGCAACATGATGTTGTACTCAGGTTCTATGGATGAAACAGACTTTGACATATATACAGGTTGAGTATGATGAGCCCATTCCAATCTATTGTGATAATACAAGTGCCATCGATATCTCAAAGAACCCAGTGATGCACTCCAAGACGAAGAACATTCCAATAAAGTATCACTTTATACGGGAACAAGTTGCAGAGAACAACATCAGATTTGAATATGTGGGCACAAAATAACAAGTGGGAGACATCTTTACAAAACCGCTTCCAAGGGAAGCCTTTGAGTATCTTCACCGGAGACTCAGAGTAATTTCTACTCCAAAATGAATTCTATTGAATGTTTTTCTTATATGTCTTAGATTTACACAAGGAAGCACGATAAAGAGGACATTTTAGGTTGGGATATCAGCTTCGAGAAGAGTTCAGTCAGGGGGAGCAACCCCAGATGGAAAGATACATTTTCCATTGATGACAAAGGGGGAGAAATTTATTAGATGCAAAGATAAATGCTTGAAGAAAGAGCATATAGGCATGGTTCTAGGGGGAGCGACGGTCACAGGGGGACCATGAGTGATATGAATTCAATATTGCATCATAGTGTTTCCATCAATTCCAAAGGGTGATATTGTTGATTAATTGGGTTGGTTTACATTGATGTCAACCCTTGAAGAAAGTTCGGTAGCCAAATTCTGGTAGCACAAAGGTTTGGGTAATGGACCCAAGTTTGTTTGATGGATAATGGTATGAGTTTTGATATATTTGTAAGCAAAACTATTCTATATGGATAGTACATGTCATTCTATTTCCGGTGGTATGTGGAACGCCACATAACTCCTCATGGTTAGAGAGTTATGGCCATGTGAAGTTGGAGAACCCTCATGAGTCATCTAGAAGCCCCAAAATGTTAAAGTAGTCAAAGTGGTTGCAAAGAAGAAATTATTTAAATAATAAAGTGAAGTGATGAGTGTACTATAAGTCAAAGTGGATACAAAATAAATTATTTAAATAATAACGTTAACATAGAAATTACTAAGTGGATAAGTGGTTAGAAGTGGGTTAGCCCTAAAATAAGGAAAGTGGTTTAAGAGATTTTAGAAGGCAAATAATAAAGTGAAGTGATGAGCGTACTATAAGTAAAAGTGGATACAAAATAAATTATTTAAACAATAAAGTTAATGGAGAAATTACTAAGTGGAGAAGTGGTTAGAAGTGGGTTAACCCTAAAATGAGGAAAGTGGGTTAAGATGGTTAAAAGGTAACCCCTTGAGAAAGCTACATGAAAGTATAAATAAGAGGAAAGGCTCTCTCATTTTAATCACACTTGAGAATATTGAATATCTACAAGTGATTGAGGTAACCAAAGGATATCTAAGCCAAATTTCAGAGGGAAGGTGATGTAGATAAGGCCGAAATTCAAGGGAGGATAAATTATTTTGATGATGCTTTCTAAGGTATGTTATTTACAAGTCATCTCACCATTTTCGCAATAACTTTATTTCTATAATGATTCATACTATGAAATTGGGAGGTCATTGAGGAACCATATCCAAGTATATGTGATAGAAATTTCAGCTTGTGGGTCGTTGTATTTTTGGATTTACACTCCGTGAAAAATAGGGTTTGTGGTTAGTCCTGAAACTAGTCTAAAACAAGTGTTTCGGGTAAAAACGTCATAACTGCTTCATAACAGATCCAAATTCCATAAGACCAAATGTATTGGTTAGAATACAATATGTAGTATTTGGTGTACCATTTTCAGATCCATACAAAAAATATTCTGGGTGGGGTACGCTCTACAAGTTCGCTCTCTAGAATAAGCCAGAATTCAACAAGGTATGCCATTTTTACTATAACTCATTTTCTGAGAGGTTCCAAGTAGTGAAATCTGGAGGAATTGCATAAAAAGCCACTGAAGAATAGTGCGTTATATTTTTAGATATTTATTCATTATAGGTACATAGTTATTATTATTTCAATTTAGGGTTGTTGACTAAACCAAAATTAGTCATGTGAGACTAAAGTAAAGTTTGATGAAAAGGCTAGTCTCTTGTTTTTAAAGTTAAGGAAGGTACCTTAAGGAAATATTGAGGACTTTCAATGGTATGGTTAACAATGTTTACTTGGTCATGATCACCATTGTTGTAAGGACACTCATGTTCCCAATGTGACTCTTTGCACTGTAAGCACCAAGGGTTTTCATCTACTACGTTTGCAGGGGATAAAGTATTGGGAACCTCTTGATCATTCTTTGGTCTAAAAACTTGATTCCCTTTCTAAAATTTCCCTTTGTAAGGAAACCTAGGAGCTTGTTGTTGAGATATTTCTATATTGACAATCATATTCATCATTAGTTCTTGGGTTTTTACCATGCCATATACAATCAGTTGTAGCTTTGTCAAGATAGCGCTAATGTCTGAGGTAGGTTCAACATTGTGGACTATCTTAGGTTTATCATCCACTCTGACTCTTGGGGCAGAGAAAGGCTCTACTCTAGATGATGAAATGTTTTCTTCAATCATTGTAGCTACCTATTAGGATTCTTGGATTGTCTTAGGAGATTTATCTCTGAGGCGATATCCCAACTATCCTGTGAAGGATTTGGTATAAATAAAGAGAAGGAAACTATCATAAGGATGATGTCTCACTGTGATCTTCTGCATCAAGTTTTCAAATTTATCGTGGGATTCTCTAACGGTTTCATTCTCTTGTTTTGTGAGGTTATTCATCCTTATCAACAACATGTTGGGGTATTTCTTGACACTCCATCATTTGAAGAATATTTCCTCCAATCGATCCATGGTTTTAATGCTATCATCTGGGAGACCATTGTACCAATGTCTAGCTCCATCATGGAGGGTAGAAAAGAAAAATTTCATAGCTATATCCTCAACATCATCATTGATGGGATGAAGCTAAAAAAAGGCCCATAAATTACTCATATGATCCTCAACGTTGACTGAATAGTTACCAGTGAACTTAGGCAACCATTTCTCATACTTAGGGGGCATTTGCCCAGGGTATCCTAGTATTCTTGTCATGTATAACGATTTGAAGAGATTGGATGACCATTTATTCTAGATATTATCTAGGTTTGGATTAACAGTCTGAGTTCCTGTGCTAGACATTATGTTCAAGGGAATATTACCTCCAAATAATGATTTTACTACAGTTGATTTTCGATGAGGTTTTCTTCTAAAGGAATGGGAGGGTTGCTATACCTCCCTGAGGTTTGTGGAGTCTCTAGATAGTTTTCTTGAAGATATCAAGAGAATGAGGGGATCACCCTCAGTGGAGTCGTCAGGTAAGCTTTGTAAAATAAATCCTTTTGAGGAAAGGCTTACTGAAAAGTGTCATCTTTGAGGAGAATTGACTCAGTGTTCCCCGACAATAGCGCAATCACGAGGATCCACGTGACGTGCCACATACCACCGGAAGCGGAATGACTTATACTATCCATACATGGGTGTTGTATCTACATATATAATTTCCTTCATGTCTATCTACTTCGATCAATTGTGGGGTATGGATAGGGTTGACATCAATGAAAACAACCAATCTTGCAACACCTATCACATTTTCTCTAATGAAGACCACAAAACTCAAGTTGTGGAATTACAAAAAAGAAGAAGGGATTTGTTATAACTTAAGGAATCTACAAGGATAACAAAGAGTAGAGCCTTATGGTTAGGAAAAGGAAAAGATAACACTAAATTTTTCCATCATTATGTAAATTGGAGCGAAAATGTTAATACAGTATGGAAGTTGAGAAGTAGGGAGTGTGAAATGATCACTAGTTTCAAGGACCTATCAGAGTAAGGTGTAGATTATTACTATGAAATCTTTGGGGAGGAGAATAGGGATACTATAGATGAAGTTTTCAAAATGGTTGCATTTTTTCCTAGCTTTGTTTTAGGGGAAGAAAATGATTTTTTTATGGAAGAAGTATCTAAAGAGGAGTTACACGTGATGTTGCACTCATTTGAAAAGATAAAAGTCTAGGGTGTGATGGGTAGTTGGTGGAATTTTTTTAGGGTTATATGCATTGCAGAGGAGTATATTTTAAGATTCATTAAGTAATAAAGAGAATCTGGAAGAATTCTAGCAATTTTTAATACAAATTGTATTTCTTTAATACCTAAATGTGATAACCCCTCAAGGTTTGAGGAATATATACCTATCTCATTGTGTAATTGTATTTACAAGATTATTTTGAAGATTATTTCGAGGAGGATGAAGATTCTTCTATCCAAATATAATTCTAAAGAACAATTTGGGTCACTTGCATGGATATAGATTCATGAGGTAGTGAGTGTAGAACAAGAGACTTTTCACTTGATTTAATTCAAGAAACTACATGTTATGGTATTAAAGGTAGATTTATCAAAAGCCTATGATAGAGTAAGTTGGTTGTACTTAAGGTTGATGTTATTTCACCTAGATCTCAATCTAAGGTATGTTAGGTGTTGAATTGTGTTACCTATGTATTGTTTGCAGTTATAGTTGATGGCTCTATTGTTGGAGGAGTAGTTCTTAGCGAAGTCCACTACTGATAATATAGTGATGATGGGAAACATGTATGTGCATATTATAACATGTTTGTCTTTCCAATGAACCATAGGGAAATGATTAACATATCATCAAACCTTTTCTTTGAAATCCTTGATGAAATTACATATGTGTACCTAGTGTAACAAACATTTTAAGGGATAAGTTTACTATAAATATTGATTTCTAAGACCATTTCAAAAAAACATAAGCAACACTAACCCAAGATGTGACCAACTGAATATTTTCCCCTCTTTTTTACCATTAACTCATAACATAAATACTTGAAACTTTGAATGTTGATTGTTACCGTCCAAATTAGCAGCCTTTGTAGAGGTGCTAATGGGGATAAGCACAACATGGGAAACACACCACAATCACCTCAGTATAGTTTCCCCTTCACTTTAGGCCATATCCTGGAATCCATAGGAGGTATCCTAATCCATGAAAAAAAACATGTATAGTACCTCATGATAACTTATGATATATTTCACTTCAAAATACACATCTCCATATATGGTTAGATAAACTAGTGCCAATGGAGTAGTCAAATTCCTTGAGAATATTAAAATAATAACCAGGTAAATAAATGTCATAGTATAAATATGGTTAAGAGCTAATTAATTAAGTGATGAGATCTGAAATAAATATGCTACAACAGAAATATAAATCAGCACTATGATGTCACTCTTTGGATGAAGTAAGAATCACATTTTATCACACAAGAGTGAGACCTAATCGCATAAACCAAAAATAAATGATATACTTGAGTTACCTTTTGATTATATGCTATAAATTGTACCATATTTCTGCTTTCCACAAATTCCAAAATCGTATATATGATAAATAACATAGAAAACACATATTTTGGGTGAGCGAAATTACCCCAAGTGCCTTAAATCACTTCTAATGATAAACCTTGGGTAATTTGGTTAGGGAAATGAAAAAAGTATAAAAAACATTTTTAAAATGAATTATTTCAATTATAAATAAATAATAACCATGCAATTAGCTCAAACCTACATAGACAGGTGGGGAATCCCCTTAGGGTTTCACCAAAAATATCCAAAATGTAAAAATGATATACTTGATTTACCTTTTGATCATATAATATAAATTTGAACATCTTTTTTTATGTCCACAAATTTAAAAATCTGATATATGATAAATAACACAGAAAACACAGATGTTGGGTGAGGAAAAGTACCCTGAGAGTGCCTAATAGCACTTCTAATGATAAACCTTGGGTAATTTTATTAGGGAAATGAAAAATATATATAAAAACATCCCAAAAATGAATTATTTCAGGTATAAATGAAAAATAACCATGCAATTAGCTCAAAATTGCAAAGAGAGGTGGTGAATCCCCTTAGGGTTTCACCAAAAAACTCCAAAATGTAAAATAATAGCTATGGAGCACTTAGGAGACAAATTTTACCATTATAAATCGTTAGATATCATTTATAAACAATCCACAAGTGAAAAATAAGCTAAGGTATGGTTAGAATCTACCTTTCAAGGTTAAACCCTAGCTTAAGGTTTGACCAATTCCAATTTTCTTTATTGCAATTTAATTTCCAGAATTGATAAACCTCTTAAATCAACCCAAAAAATGTTAGATAAAACCTTCAATAACAAATGTGTGGAGATACTTTTCCCTATTAGGGTTAAATATTGATAATTTACTGTAAACCCTTAAACAAAAATGTCTAGAAAATGAAAGTAAATCATTAACTTTGCACTAGGCAAAAAATGAATATTTTTTTAACAGTACGTATTTTATATATATTTTTGTTTTGTATTTTATATGACATAAAAAAAAATATTTGATTTTTTAGGGTTTTTGCATCGTTGTTGGGAGTTAATCTTAGTGCCTTGTCTCCACTTGATGGTTATGGGGTCAAGATGTATTCCCCTCTAAGAATTGGTTATTCAATGTTTATGGATTAGAATGGGATACTAGTTCCTCAAGGCTAGTAGTCCCTTATCTAATAAATACAACTCATGAAAACCAAGGTCCTATAAGAAGTGTTTCCTCAACATAATATCCTTCACCAACAATATCAACAATATATTGGAAAGAATACTTAAAACCCTTGCCAAGGAGAATAAAACTAATCAAGACAAGTGATAAGAACTTACAAAATCATTTTAAGGAAGATGGAAGAGATACAAACCATAGACCTCCTCCTTCCAAGTAGTTGTGCAACTCCTCAATGGATCAATCTTTCTATATTTAGTAGAAACTTGTATATTCACAATAGTATTTTAAGTACCAAGAACAATAACCAATAAATAAAGAGCTCCAAAAAGTGACACCAAAACACCAAGAAAAACATCTTCTATTAATGGCTTGAAATGATCTCCAACAATTCACAACGATTCAGAATTAGAGGAGGGCCTATATTTATAGATGAGGCTCACAATTTCTTCCCATTATTTATTCCCTAAATATTGGTTAATAAAATAAAACGAAAGTGACTTGTCATCCACATAACTTGGAGACTAAGTCAAATTACAATGAAAAGATGCTTTACATGCTAGAAACCCTCATAAAAGAGAAGGATCCCATATAAGATGGGGTCGATGTTCTCTCCAAGTACAACATTCCAAAAAAAGGGTGATGTGGAGGCCTCAAAACAAGGTGGGTTAGCCTTCCAAGCAAGTAAGGCTCCAATGTTTCTCTTCTTCAAATGTGCCTTAGAGGATGTGACCAATGCCTTGGAATATGTGTATTTTCTAAAGAACTATGACAATGCCTCGAGAGACATGAATATAAGTGATCACATGAGAAATCATCTCCTAGGTCTGATGACCAAACTGTGGTACATACATATGAAATATGGGATCCATGTGGGGTGAAATAGGTGTGTTAAACCATGGGTGTTACAACACATAAAAAGTGCAATCACTTATAGAAAATATAATAAGTGAATAGTTAGGGCCCATGTAAATCATGTCTCCTAGTAGATCCACCTCAAAACACCCACATACCTTCCTAGGACATAAATGTCTAACATGGAGGGAGTTTCCACCTCCAAGGGATAGTCAGTCGAAGCAATAAACCAAGCACCTTAAGAATGTGGACTAAAAGGACATGCCATGACCATCCACCTAAAGGGATCTAGGCAACCCACTAGCCAATACTTGTAAATCATCCATCCCATCATGGCCACATACAAATAAATAATCACACTTTGGTCTCATCATAGTGGTCACATCTCATGAAAAACATAGGGTACACTATAGAGAATCTTAGTGTAACAACTGGCTCCAACTTGGGGACATGTGCTTATCTCGAGAGTGTGTGAGAACTCCATAATCTAGGAAACCTATAGACCTCAAACAATATCAAACAATGGATATCAAATGAAAGGGAGGGTAAAGACACAAGTTCCTTATTCCTTCATTGAGATAAAATTAAATCCTTGCCTAAAATTAAATGAATGAAGAAAATAACACCAACCCTTAGAGAATTCCATACAATGTAAACATAATTTTCGTTTATTCAATAAGAAAAAAATAAAACACTCGATAAAATGAAACACACTAGTTAATCTAATGCTCATGATAAATACCTTATACATTCTAACCTACTCTAACATGATAAACATAAAATGCTAAGTAAAATCATAAATCCAATGTAACCATTAACGAATTCATCAATACCTTGAGATTTACCTTTATGATTGGTCACTAACCAAAATAGTGAAACATCAAGGATCAAGTAAGCATATGTCAACAACTCCTTAAACTTTCTTTGGCCAAAAATTGAATTAGGATCATGACCATGTGTTGGAAGCATGCCAAAGTGGAAAGAAAGGCTATTTTGGAAAGAAAGGCATGCACGAGGAAAGTGACAGCTGGAAGGAAGAGAAACATGCACACATGCATGGAAGACCTAACGATGCTCAGGTTAGGGTTTTTGCAATACACTGTAATGGCCGGTGAGCAAGAAATGTATAAATATAGATACCTAGGTATCATAGAGAGGGCGAAGAGGAGCATAGAGGGTCTTGAGGAGGAGTCTTGTTTTGATAGCTAGTTGTAATGTTTTTCTATATGACCTAATTTTGTATGATGTTGAGCTAGAGAGGAGTAAGGAGGGTAGATTTTGAGTGTTAGATCACAGGTTGGGGAGCCTGGTGCGATCTATTCCACCTCGTAATAGTTCTCAACCCAAATTAGAAGAGTTTTAAAGCATGCAACACTGTAGTTTTGGAACGGCTATAATAGAAGGGATCAAGAGCCATATCTTTGTGGACATAGCCCAGGAGAGGGTGAACCACGGTAAAACCTGTGTTATGTGAGTGAATGCATATGTTTCCTTACTGTTTCTAAGTATATATTATCATGTTGAATGAATGAGTTGATTATATTCCATGCATAATCGTGAATGGCAATTTATTGCTTTAATAAGTTAAATAGAACCCTCAACGCACACTTCTCAGATCTCCACTCAATCCTGGACTACAAACACTTGAGTATTGCAGTCACCCATTAACTTTATCTTGGGTGAGACTGCGTAGAGCACTCTGTGCACTATGTTGCCTTTTGGTCTACCAGGAGGGCTGATAGTTTTAGAGGCTTTGTTGGAACCCTAGTAGACATGAACCTTGGGTCAATCATGTTAAAGATATAAACTCAGAAACTAAACCAACAAATGGTTCTGTTGTCGTCGGTTGGAATAGTAGAGGATTGAGTAGATAATATTTGTTGAAAATCTGTAAGATATGCAGAAGGAGGGTCAAGGGAATATTAAATTGGACGAAAAGAAGGTGAGAATGTGTCGCTAGAAGGGGATGTTTAGACTGTGGAATCCCACGAAATCAGAGATCTAAAGCTGTTTGAAGACAAAGGAGCTGGAGTTTGCATAGAAAGATAACAAAAACCCTAGAGTAACACCACACAAATACCTTGAGAATTACATGTTTACTGATCTGCATGAAGTATTTTTCTATTATTTTCCAAACTTATTGCAGGAGTGTTTTGTGTTTGTTTCGTCACTTGGGTGAGCAAAACAAAGGCACTTACAAGTCTAGTTGGGCCTACTAGACAAGACAGAGATTAGTATATGAATTAAGCAATCCAAGCACATGAAATAAGCAAACAACTAAGGAAATAAAACTAAAATGCATAAGAAACTTTGAACCAAATGACCAATGATTATGCCACCAATGGATAACTATATTAGTTGGCAAACATCATAGATAAATGAGGAATTATGGACCCCCTCTTCCTCCTTGGGAGGGATCTTTAGTCCCCTATTTGAGAGATCTTCTTACAATGATAAACTAGAAAGAAAATGGTGAAGAAATCCAATCCTATTCTCTCAAGAGGTGAGATGAATAGCTTATTGAGATGTTGCTAGAATGCTCCAAGAAGAAAATAGGTTTCTTGAGGGAGGATATAGGTAGCATAACAATACTATGAGATTCTTAAATTCTTAGTGCACCCATGGTCTCCTTTTATAGCATGTATTTGAGGCAATATCCAACTGGTTCTTAGTGTGGAAAAGGGGCCCTTTAGGGCACCCTTAGATCTTTGACCAGCCCCCCATTCAAATTCAACTCAGATTTGAGGGTCAAATCAAGTTGGGAGTTGGTCCAAAAGTGGGTGAGGGGTCGACAAGAACCACAAATGCGTTGTTCACAAGAGTGCATGGATTTTCTTGTACATAGTCGCGCATATGGCACATTGTGAACTCTATGAGCTTATTTGGCCCATGCACTGTGTGTGCTTCCTTTAGTATTTCAGTGCATGTCAATGTTTTGACCAGTTGTATAGTTTTTGCCCCTTGGAAATGCAGTTTTGGTGCTGCAGGTGAACTAATAGGTGTTTGGAGATTTTGTATTCCTATAACCATTTGCATGCAATGTTGTAGATGAAATTTCAGTGATAACAATCACATACCTTCAAACCTTCCTTAACTTTAAAAACAAGAGACTAGCTTTTTCATCAAACTTTATTTTAGTCTCACATGACTAATTTTGGATTAGTCAACAACCCTAACTTGTAATAATCATAACTATGTACCTGTAATGAATAAATATCTAGAAATTGTACACAATATTCTTCAGTGTATTTTATACAATTCTGCCAAATTTCACTACTTGGAACCTCTCAGAAAATGAGTTATAGCAAAAATGGCATACCTTGTTGAATTCTGGCTTATTATAGAGAGCAAAATTGTAGAGCGTGCCTGTCACAGAATATTTGTTGTATGGATATAAAAATGGTACAAAAAATACTACAGAATGTACTCTAACCAATGCATGTGATATTACTGAATTTGGATATGTTATGAAGAAGTTACAACATTTTACCCGAAACACTTGTTTTAGACAAGTTTCAGGACTAGCCACAAACCCT
>SNQJ01S0097021.1:0-10000 GCA_010110895.2 Picea sitchensis
AAGGTATGTCCACTATCCATTTCTCTTAGTTCATTCAATAGTCTAGATCTAGGGAAAGAGTAGTATTCTGTCTTGTTTTGTTCTAGATCCAGGTGGATCTAGGGAGATTGGTCTGTGTCCGCACTCACAAATTTATCCTGTAACAGATGGGAAAACCTAAGTTCATCTATTCCCCTATCTGGCTTAGGATGGATAACCAACAGGTAGTAATCCCCTTTGGAAGACTGGAACATATACATGTGGACATCGACGGGGTGAGGACCTTCACAGATTTTGAAGTAATTGAGATAGTCGATGATAGTTGTCCTTATCCTGTGCTCTTAGGAATTGATTGGGATTTCAATAATTCCACTGTGGTCGATTTGAAGAAAAGAAGAATGAAGTTTGAAGGAGATGGCCTTAGGGTCATTTGACCTTTGGATCCTGATGAAGGTCAGAGATACAAAGAACCCATCAGAGAAGAAGACTGCGAATACGAACTAGAAAACATATAAAAATTAACAGTTAGACATCAGGGTTACATTAATCCTACGATATATGGGAACCTAAGCTGGCGAAGTGACAACGGATTCTCATCGGATTTAGAAGAAGCACATGATAACTGGAATAACAAAATGTATGAATTATCTACAAGGAGATGTGCTATATTAACTAGAGAAGTTCGTTGGATCGACACAATAGTAAGTAACTTGCCCACCTTTGATGGTCTAAATCACTTAGAAGCATTCTTGTTGGACTTTGAATAAATTGCACCAACTCAACAAATATTGTTGGCAATGGATGAGGCCTTGAAAGAAACCCCAACAAGATGGTGGGGGACACACAAAAACAACATTACAGACTGGGTACAATGTCCCACTTTGATGACAATGCGATTTTTAGAACAAGTAGAAGGTTGCAAAGTTAGATACACAGGTCGAAGCTATCTGAAGGACCATGTGTGAAGTAGTGAGGAAGGATGGAGAAAAATTTCTCAAGAGCAGTGGGTGCATAAATTTATTAACACTCTAGACACAACGCCTATCAATTGGTACCTACAAGAAGAATTGTGCCTCATCATTGCAGATTGGAAAGGTATGACCCAGAACTTTGTAACTACATTTTTGTTTGAAAATCAATATCCTACAGTAGATCAAGCACTATATATTGTAAGAAAAAAAGTATTTGAGGAGGTTCCTAGCCTCCCTTTGGAACAAGAAGAGGATGAATGGACTGCACCTCTCCAAAAACTATATGTCTGTTACAATATCAATGCCGACGAAGACGATGATCCAAGGAAGGTGAACATTGCCGAAATAGAAGGATAGAGAGATATAGAAGGCCCAGGAGTTGAACTACCTTTCATTGGACAACCAATTAAAATAAAAAAAAATCAACATTGGAATAGAGCATACACCAAAACTTGCAAATGTTGGAGATTATTGGGATGTTGCCACTATTGACAAGATCACATAATTACTGCATGAATATCAAGACTTGTTTCCAACCAAGTTCACTGATATGAAGGGAATTCAAGGGCCCATGTGAGAGATGAGGATCCCTTTGAAACCAGATGAAAATCCATTTAAATAGAGACCCTAAAGATTGAACCCTAAATATAAGGAGAAAGTGAAGATTGAGCTTGACATAATGTTAGAAGCAGGAATCATAGAACATGTTGAAGAGTCGGAGTGGATTAGCCCTATGGTGGTACAAGATAAGAATACAGGAGAAATCAAGATCTGTGTAGATCTTAGGAAGCTGGATGATTCTTGTTTGCATGACCCATTCCCTACGCCATTCATTGACTAAGTGTTAGACAATGTAGGAGGGCATGAGGTATATTCTTTCACAGATGGATTTTCAGAATACCATCATATCCAGATTGCCAAGGAAGATCGCCACAAGACCAAATTTGCAACATAATGTGGATCCTACCAGTATACAGTGATTCCATTTGGTTTGAAGAATTCACCAACCATGTTTTCTAGGGTGGTGGTTGAAGCGTTCAAGGAGTTTTTACATAAATTCCTGGAAGCATATTTCGATGATTGGATTGTTTTCAACATTTCACAAAATCATATGGAATGCTTAAGACTAATGTTGGATAAGTGCATGCAATTTCAGATTGCCTTGAACCTGAAGAAGTGCATCTTATTTTCACCCTTTGGAGTGTTTTTAGGCCATATTGTGTGTAAGCAGGGATTGTTGGTAGATCCATCCAAGATTTCCATTATAGTCGATCTACCCCCACCTACTTCAGACAAACAGCTACACATTGTGCTGGGACACACTGGATATTACAAGAAGTTCATTAAAGGCTATTCATAGATCACAACACCCATGGAGAAACTTTTAAAGAAAGACTGTCAATTTCATTAGATAGAATAATGCCAGCAGAGCCTCGACACACTGCAACATAAAATGGTTACCGCGCTCATTCTGGTTTTCCCAGATTGGATTAAGGAATTTCATGTGCATGTCGATGCATCCTCTATTGCATTAGGAGTTGTGTTAGCAGAACCGGAAACTAGAGACCTTGAACACCTGTTAGCCTTTGCTAGTAGGAAGTTATCAACAACTGAGATTAATTACACCACCATTGAGAGAGAAGGGTTAGCCATGGTGTATGTGTTGCAGAAGTTCCGCCACTACTTGTTGGGAGGACACTTTTAAATGTTTACTGATCACTCCACGTTGAAATACCTAGTCAACAAGCCAATATTGGGGGGAAGAATATGTAGATGGATTTTGCTATTCTAGGAATATGATTTCAAGATCGTGGTTAATCCAGGCAGAATGAAAAAAGGTCCTGACCACTTGTCGAGGTTGGAACATGGAGAAGAACCTACTAGTTTGGAGGATACATTGTCGAATGCGCAGTTGTTTTCCATTAGAAAGATCGATGATCTCTTTGCGGAGATATTCTAGTTCCTGCCAACAGGAATGGAACCTAGTGAACATACAATCACTCAAAAGAAACAGTTGGTAGTGTGTGCTGCAGATTTTTCACTTATAAAATAGTCCCTTTAACAAACATGCATGACAACTCTTTTAAAATATGAAATAAATTTTGGCTCAACAACATATCATACACATGCAATCAAATCCATACAAATTGTCTAACCATTGTCAATGAGCAGGGGGTAAACAAAGGTTCTGGGATATGCGAGGGGATTGTATTGAACGAAAAATGATAAATGAGAGGGAAAAGAATCATGGTTATTGCTCACAGACAACAAACAATCAATTGTAATGTAACCAGGGGACATATCACTATGATCCAACCTAGAAACTGCGATTTCAACTGTTTCAATATAGAATTTTCTTAACTGTAATTAAATTTTAAGAACAAGGAGTGAAAAATGAATGTGGGAAGGCGAGGGGATTGTAATTAGAGAAAAGTGAAATAATGGTCGGGAAATATAACATATACTGTTCATAAAATTAATTAAGAAATCCATAAAACATTCTATATCAAACGTAAAAGATCCAACATCAACCAAATAGTCATTGTGATCAATTAAACAACTATTGTGTATAATTCAATCAATTTTGTGTATTAACTTGCCCACTGTTCGCAATCAAATCATTAACACAGTGTCGTAAAAACAAGACAAAATGCCTTCCACAAAAACCTGTAGAAGAGTTTTGTTTCTTCTCATTTGTCCACCTAATGTTTTAAAACAATTCCCAAATGAACACAAAGTCACTTATCTCCACTCTGTTCAACATCAAAACATCAAACACTGTCCACAAAATTTTTCCTTAATCAAACACGGATACAAAAGCATGCCCGATTTCATCCCTCAATTTCATTTAATAATTAAATTGTAATGAGATCATACTATTACAGAACCTGTGCCTATCTCTGCTATGATGCATGGTATTCATCTACATAGTGGACATTCAAACACAATCTTTCCTTGCCATCTAAACACATAATAGCAACAATCACCGTTTCAACTCATACGATGTTGTGCTATCAATCCTATACAAGGAGTCAACAACAATATGCCCAATCGCATTTCTCAAATCGACCACAATGCAACTAACTATATTGTTTAAAAACCCGTGACCATCTCTGATGGCACAATCAAATAATATCCTTAGCATATATAGTGGATGGCTATGCCATAGTTACCACGATTTCAATTCTCCCATTTTCAATTTAAAACACACAGTTGCAAAAACCATCAACTCAACCTTACCTTCTGAGCTTATCAATTCGATCATTATAATAACCAATGAAGAGACTAAATATCAATAACCAACACCACTTTCTACATAATAAATATATATGAGCCAGTGATTAGACACTATCGATGATACACCATTGCTCATAACAACCAACAATATACCCGACAAGACATAACGATATCATTTATCAAAAACTGGGCTTTGAGAAATCAAGGGTTCTCTCTGTGGACCAACTAAGGGAGACTAGAGTCGATCCACAACACCGGGAGAGAACCCACAAGATCATACGGTGGACACATAGGGAATACCACCAACTTCGTAAACAGGGTGAGATAGGAGAGACTGTGAACAGAGGAGCAAGGCTTCATTTTGGTCCTGTAATAACACTGAGAACACGCAGGGTATAATCCTCGTGGTTTTCACCAATCAACCAATTAACAGAGCCAAGAAATTTAAATCATCCTTAAGCAAGCCCCTAGGTATAATAGCCATAATAACCCACTATGCAATCATCAGTAGCATGAATGAACTCATACCCGGGTGAAGCGATACGCAGTTACACAAGGTGGTTCAAACCCATCAACCCCATAAACATAAAAATGACTGGGTATGGTGACAAGAAAAGTGTGGAGACAACCATCCAATCTGGACCAAATAAAACCAATAAGGATGACAGAGAGCCTTCAAGGATCCTAATGCTCAGGATAATCAATAAAAACTGTGACTTCAAACATTATTGCAATGAAAAACACACAAACAATCTATTCCAGGAAACAAAATCACAATTTTACATAGTTGCCAGTCTTAAGAAAAGCATAGACCCATACATCACTGAGCCAATGTCTATTTCATAACTAGAGCGGGTTCATGGATAGCAAAAATACATACCTGTAATCACGAAAAAACTTAAAAACGCGAGCTTGGCCAAGCAGTTCTTCCTCTGCTTGAAAATCAGAGCCTAACCACAATGAACACGATTGAACAATAGCCAAGCCAAGCTAATGGCCAGTGGGAGGGGTATGGAGTGACATGAAGTAAATCCACGTCGCCTCCATCCTTCAATCATTCAATTCCTTAGTACACGCCAACCCACTATTCCATTAATTCATTCAATTAAACCATGCATCGAAACAAACATCCACTATTTTCCAAAAGTTCCACCCTATGTCACATTAACCACTGCCAACCATACTATAACGCATATCACATGTATTTCCATATAGCTCAATAAATCGTATAGCCACTAACCCCATTAGCTAGGACTAACAACCATCCTTTTAATTCCAATGCATATAACGTAGCATATTAATATAGTCTAGTTTCTTCCTTTTGCATTTTTATTTATATTTCTTTATTTCCTTTCAATTTATCTTTATTTATTGTTACTAACATGTATCTTTTGCAAGTGTCACAGTAATGAATCTAGGAGAAGATATCAAGGGTAACAATGGAAGGTCATCATAATCATGAAATTAGAGCTTAAATCAACATAAACGAAACATAACACGTCTTACCCATCATTCATTTTTCGCAATTAGAACCAACACATAACAAGCCTTATCCATTGCCAATAAAACCAAGATTTCATCAATCATGTAGAACCATGTAAGTAGTGTCGAACAACAACATAAACATGAAATAAGAACCGGATATGATCTCCCAATCTACAAGGGGGTCCCACCTACTAGTATTATATATGTCATTAGCTTATAATTAATAGGCTTAAGCAATACTTTGCAGGCGAAATCCTTGTTGCGATTTCAATCGTCAACACAAAGAGAACGCGAAACTAGAGGAAATTGGGACCGGTTACAAAGGATTTTTTTTATAGCCTGATTCAAAGAAGTGTCAAGGGATCTAGAGCCAAAACGATAATCAATATTTTTGGTAGAAATACAAATCTTTGGGAATATGGGCTCAATATATGAAGCTGACCATCCAACTTGATGCCCCAAAAAAATTCCCTATGATGAGGCCTTTAAATAATGATGCCCCAATCCATTTTTAGTGTGAGTGGGAAGTGAATTTGAGGCTCTGAGGTTCTCAAGTGCTAGAGTAGAGAGAGAAATATTTAATTGTTTAAGAGTGACAAGAAGGTGCAAGGTAAAACAAGGAACTATGAAGTCTTTCTAATTGTGAACAGGTGGAGAGTTTTATGGTAGCTACAACAACAACAAAGTAGTTGTTGAAGTAACAGATTTATGCAGGTGGAAGCTTGAATTGAACTGAAGTTTTTGTACAGATGATAGTTTGAGAAGAATTTAATCTAGACAGTATATTGGCTCAATTTGAAATTTAATCCATACAGTTGTTGGAGTTGAATTTGGAGTGCAGTTAAAAATGGTTACATAACTCCAACAAATCTACCTGTGAAACACATATATTATCAAAATTAAAACACATAAATACCTCTTGAAGATCAATGATTCTAAAGCTAGAACATGCATTGTTCAATATTGGAATTAATCGCCCACACATAGACTCTTGTAAGGAATTGTTCGTCTAATAAAGATTTGCATTTCATATTTGTTTACAGGATTTAGCAACTTCAATTTATCCCACATTTATTATGATATCCACTCTCAATGACTTTATAATGTAAAGGAACTATTGCATAGTTTGAATGTGATGGACGAGTTATGAAACTTTGCGCAAAGTGTTAAATTTTATTCGTGGTGCCGAGTATATCGGATATTGGAACATCGACAAATGAATGAGAATTTTGGCTTAAGGATAAAGTTTCTGAGAGCCCAATGCCTCGGTGGTGGGGACATAGAGGTTGATGATGAGAAGCTCCAGGGAGTCTTCACCATTGATAATCAGAGATTAACGAATAAGGATGAAGGTTAAAAACTTCAAGTATATCGTATATCAGATATTGAAAGCTACAAGTATCTAAATATCAGAGATCGAGTACCCAGACTGGAGTGAAATCAAGGTGGACCGATACCGCAGTGGGATGGTGGGCTGGTGACCTAGTAGTCCTGGTGGTCTAGTTAGTATATCATATATCAATATATAGATTATCAGACCAGATTGAATGTGTGAAAGAATAGTGGACTGATACTGCGATGGACGATACCTCAATGAGTATGTGGGTTAGTGTTCCAGTGAAGAATTGTAAACTGAAGCATGGTTGAATTGTGATCATTGATCAGAGATATCAATGGCTAATATCGATGGAACTAGACCAGGGAAAAAAATTGAAGGTGCAGTGTTAAAGTCTCGGTGGGTTGGTGACCCAGTGGTCCTAGTGATGAGTCGATATATGTGGCGTCAGTTGATTGGGTCTAGGCCCCTACTAATGGCTTTATAAAACAAGGTTCCACAAGAAGAGTTCCATATAAAAACCTAGAAAACTATTTGAAATGTTGTGTTTCAATAATCTGATACTCGATACCTAGTGTTCTGGTGATACCCTGGTTGCCTGGTGCTCCAGTGGTCGTGATATGTGGTGAATTGGACCAATCAAATATACAATTGTTATTTAATACCAGACTCATTAGATGGTTTCTTATATTTAATGTTAATGGGTTTCATGTGCATGTTTCAAGAGACAGACGACCTAGTTAACCTGGTAGCCAGTGAAGAGAGTGCACACGAAACTAGAGGAAATTGGGACAGGTTACAAAATATTGTTTTTACATCTTGATTCAAAGAAGTGTCAATGGATCTGGATCCAAATCGATAATCAATATTTTTGTTATAAATAAAAATCCTTGGGCATATGGGCTCAATATATGAAGTTGACCATCCAGCTTGACGCCCCAGGAAATTTCCCTATGATGAGGCCTTTAAATAATGATGCCCCAATCCATTTTTAGTGTGATTTTTAAGTGAATTCAAGGCTCTGAGTTTCTCAAGTGTTATGGAAGAGAGAGCAAGATGTAATTGTTTAATGGTGGAAAGGAGGTGCAAGGTCAAACAAGGAACATATGAAGTCTTGCTAATTGTAAACAGGTGGAGAGTTTTGTGGTAATTACAACAATGAAAGAGTAGGTATTGAAGTAACAGATTTATGTAGGTGGAAGCTTGAATTGAATTGAAGTTTTTGTACACATGATAGTTTGAGAAGAATTTAATCTAGATAGTATGTGGGCTCAGTTTGAGAATAATTCAATCCAAATAGTTGCTGGAGTTGAATTTGGATTGCAGTTAAAAATGGTTACACAACTCCAACAAATCCACCTATAAATGCAACTGGAAAAAAGCTTAGTGACAGTAATGCTAAAGCCATGAATGCAATTTTGTGTGGTTTAGAAGAATCAAAATTTGTCAAATTCATGGATTGTGTTTCGGAAAAAGAGATGTGGGACAAGTTACATAATATATATGAAGGGGATGACAAGGTCAAGAAGGAGAAATTACAGACCCATAAGTGATAATTTGAGAGTCTTATGCAGGAAGAAATGTAAAATGTTTGGAGGTTAGCATATGTAGGAAGCAATGGAAAATGTTTGGAGGTTAGAATAGATGGGAACCAATGACAACTATCCACACACATATATATTATGCACCCCTGCCACAAGTATATCCCCACACAACGACACTACAAACATATAGTTTGCAAAGATATATCTTTCCCACCTTCGCACGAGTATATCCCCACAGAATGAACACTTCGTAAATAAAATACATCTTCAACACAAAAATATAGTCTGCACACATATAGCTTCCGCACTTCCACACAGATATATCCATGCACAACGAATACTTAGTAAATAAAATACATAAAAATGATGTAGTTATTTATTATAGCCGGTACCTTTTGTTTTGTTGATTTCATTGTCCTACCAAATTCAATTACAAAGTATATTTATTTATCACAGTTTGTTATGTGTCTTGAGGATGTGACAAATTTGTCAATCGATTTTATTAGATGTGGCCATTCATAAATATAATCCTTCCATTCATTCGTAGATCCCTTTTGTGTTAATAGTTGTTGGCAACAGACTGAAGTGGGAAAGAAAGCGTGCACAAAGAAGAATGAGAGCTGGAAGAGAAATCATGGGAAAGAAAGCGTGCAAGAGGAAAGCGACAAATGGTAAGAAGCACATCATGTGTGCATGCAAGGAGGAGGCGATAGATGGAGGGAAGAAAAGAACGCATGCAGAGAAGGAAGACCTAATGATAATAGGGTTAGGGTTTTTGTAAGGTTTTGTGTAAATGGATGAAGAGCTCGATAGATATAAATATAGATACAAAGGTATCATAAAAGAGTTAAGTTAGGTTTGGTTTGCTACCCATGAAGGTTTGATTGTTTTTATGTAATGTTTTTTATTAGAGAACCACTTTTGTAAAGCGATTGATCTAGAGAAGAGGATAGAATGGAGATATTGAGGATTAGATCATAGGTCGAGGAGACTGGTGTAGTCTAGCTCACCTCATAGAGATCTTACCCATACAAGGAGAATTGTAAGCGCACGATGCAAGATTGCAGAACTACCATAATAAGAGAGCCAAGAGCCAAATCTTTGTGGACATAGCCCAGGAGGGGGTGAACCACGATAATACTTGTGTAATGTGATGAATGCATGCATATATTTGTCAAACTTTTATTAGATAAGCGTTGTGTGTAATGAATGAATGAGTTATTATATTTCTTGGTTAATTGTTGTTGGGATATAACGAAAAGGTACCATGGAGATTTAAATATAAAAGAGAATAACAATAGTTTGTAACACAAGTTATAATTGTTGGACACACCTACCACACTTAGAGGGGGGGTGAATGAGTGTGGGGCTCTTTTTCCCAAAACTGCCCTCTTGCACAAAAACTCATCAATTAGCATTCAACATTTATTCATTACCTATTGTTGTCA
>SNQJ01S0097021.1:17806-31483 GCA_010110895.2 Picea sitchensis
ATCAATCAAACCAAACCATTTACATCAATGACATATGATCCAACAATCTCCCAAGTAATCAAACCATTGGCATCAATGACAAACCATTGGCATCAATGACAACATGATCCAACAATAATAAATGGCTCAGAATACAGATCCCATATCTCATACTCAATCCTAGGCTGTAAATACCTGAGTCTTACAACCACCCATTTAAATATATCTCGGGTGAGACTGCGTCGTGCATTCTGTGCGCTGCGTTGCCTTCTAGTTTACCATAAGGGCCGATAGTTTAAGATTTATTGGTACCCTGAAAGATATGAACCTTGGGTGAACAACGCAGACATTAGGGAAGAGTAGTTCATGTTAAGTCAACAAATGTATTCTTATCATGAACTACTCTTCCTTGATGGATTCTCAGGCTACCATCAGATCAAGATAACACAGGAGGACAGATACAAGACCACGTTCACGATGGAATGGGGATATTACCAATATACAATCATGCCATTTGGACTGAATAATGCACCAACAATATTCTCTAGAGTGGTTATCGCAACATTTAAAGAATTCATCCATCAGTTCCTCAAAGCATACCTGGATGACTGGACAGTCTATAGTCTATTGAAAACCCATGTGGAATTTTTAGGCTTGATGCTAGAACGATGCAGACAGTGTCAGATATCACTAAACATAAATAAATGTATATTTCGGACACAGTTTAGGATACTATTGGGCCATATAGTAAGCAAACAAGGGATATTGGTTGATCTGGAAAAGATCGTAGTCATCGTTAATTTACCAGCACCAAAAACATTCTGTCGACTATGAGCGACGTTAGGACACACAAGATACTACAGGAAATTCATCAAAGGATATGCGTAGATCACAACACCAATGGAAAAAAATCTAAGAAAGGATACAAAGTACCAATGGAACGATGAGTGTCAACACGGTCTGGATACTCTGAAAGAAAAGATGGTCACTGCACCAATATTAGTATTTCCAGACTAGGGAAAGACATTCTGTGTGCATGTAGATGCATCAACGATAGCACTTGGAGCTATCTTGGCATAGCCAGGAGAAGGAGACTTGGATCACCCGATAGCATTTGCAAGAAGAAAAATATCAGACTTAGAACAAAACTATAACATGACAGAAAGAGAAGGCCTAGCTATGGTTTACGTACTGCATAAGTTTAGACATTGCCTATTGGGAAAACATTTTAATATGTTTACAGATCACTCAGCCTTAAAATACCTAGTCAACAAGCCAATGTTTGGGGGGAGAATTTGTCTATGGTTACTGCTATTTTGAGAATTCGACTTCGAATTAATAGTTAAACCAAGAAAAATGAATGCAGGACCTGACCACCTATCACGAGTCACAAATGGAGAAGAACCCACGAACTTAGAAGACAAATTTCCGAATGCCCAGTTATTCTCAGTACAGATTGTTGATGACTACTTTGCAGATATCATCCAGTACTTGAGCATAGGTACTGCACCGCAAGAATATACCACTACACAGAAGAAGAACCTGGTAGTTCGCGCATCCGACTATCAACCGATCGTAGGACACCTATATAAAATGGGCGTAGATAGTATTTTACAAAGGTACGTGTTAGAGCATGAACGACCAATAATTTTAGCAGAAGCCCATGATGGATTGGCAAGAGGACACTATGCAGGAAAAGATACTGTGCAGAAGGTACTCCACATAGGATTATGGTGGCTAACGATTCACAGAGACTTGAAAGAGTACTGTCAGGGATGCGATGTTTTTCAAAGGGTAGGCAAGCCCAACAGAGGGGACGAGATGTCATTATGACCGCAAGTGACATTACAATCATTTGATAAATGGGCGATAGAATTTGTGGGACTAATTAACCCACCAGCAAAAAGAACAGGGGCAAGATACATCATCACCGTGACGGAATACCTAACAAGGTGGGCAGAAGCCACACCAGTAAAAGACTGCAGTGCAGAGACAACTTCACACTTCTTATTTGAACACGTAATTACTAGGTTTGGGTTCCCAAGAGTTTTGATGAGTGACCAAGGAACACATTTCATAAATAGCACCATCTGTACGATGCTTGAAGAATTTTAAGTTCACCACCAGAAAAGCACACCGTATCATCCACAGGCGAATGGCACAGTAGAAGCCTTTAACAAAATTCTAGAGAACGCACTGACAAAGATCTGCAACATCAACATAGATGACTGGGACCTCAAAGTACCATCAGTATTATGGGCGTATAGGATGACATGCAAGAAATTGACAGGGCACACACCATTCAAACTCGTCTACGACCAAGAAGCGGTAGTACCCAACTTACGAGTAACATCTATCACACAAATGACAGAACGCAACACAGTACAGGAAAGACTGAACCAACTATTAGCAATGGAGGAAGACCAAATCCTGACACGATTCCATCAACAAGTGAAAAAGGCCAGAGACAAAGCATGGCACGATAGACACATTAAGAAGAAGACTTTCAAGGAAGGAGATCTAATATTGATCTATGATAGCAAATCGCTTCAACACCCAAGAAAGTTGAGAATGCATTGGTTAGGACCATACGAGGTCAAATATATAACATACGACAGAGATGTACAGTTAAGGGATTTAGCAAGAGAATAACTCAGAGGAACGATCAACAGGATCCAACTGAAGCTATATAAGGACAGTCGACCACCCACCGCGCAGTTAAAAAAAAAAAAAAAAAAACTCGAAGCACGCCAGAAACGAAAAAGCCACAGGACGCTCGAAACACGAATGTAGTAAAAGAAAGAAAAATGGTTATATACCAAAGAAAAACAAGTGGGAAATGAAAAGTCAGAAAAATCAGGATGACAGGACAATACTAAGCGGAATTAAGGCACGACAAGGACTAATGGAACATCACATTATACACGCCAACTAGATATGATAAAGTAAGCGTAATGGAAAGTATGAAACTTCTGCAGATGCATTGAACCCACAGTTATGGTGCACTAATCACATCATGGAGGAAGCGTCCTTGATAAGCTTCAGGACAATCCCATACAACACACGAGCACGAAAGAAACTTGTCTATTCATGAAATGAGAACAGAGAGAGAGCAACAACAACTCGAATGAATAGAGCGAGACCACAGAGCTCACTGTAGTCCTTCAAACTCAACAAATGTTTGACACTCACCATTATGGCACCACCGAACTCCACCAAACTAGGAAAGAAAGCCATATCGACCAGGGTTCAAACTAGGTCACGAGGGCCGCTGGAAGAAAACGAGCAGTAACAACCAGAGATCGTCGATATCGATAAGATACCATCCCTAGAGATACCACCGGTGAACTCTACACTGATAATGGAAGAGATTCAACAACCACAAGTAGAGGACCTGAAAGAGGACACGCCAACAACGACGTAGGAACCTCAGAATGAGGAAGCGGAGACCCAATAGGAGGTGTAACCAGAAAGCACCGAACCAGCCACGAAAGGTAATAGAACGACACAGAATCAAGGATTAGAATGGAAACCAGATGAGTCGCAGGTACATGGCCTAGGCCAACCAACATAATAGACCACGAGAACTACCTCGGCTTGGCTAGAATGGCTTACAGGGAAGAAACCAGGAGTTTATGGAACCTCGTACCAACCATAAGAAGACAAAATTATGATACCGAGATCACCTCACAAGAAATCGACAACAGAAATTGTGCTACCACACATACCAGAGGGAGTACAGGTAGATACGCAACTACTAGATCATGTCGGGAAGCTCAAGTATTCTGACCATGACGTATCAGACGAAACCAAGTACCCAAAACTTGCCCTGAGGGTTTTTATGCAGAACATAGTGGTAAAAAAACTTGGAGAAACGATCATCCAACCACATCAGTGGGAAGTTGGACTGGACAGAACATGCATTTTAGGGTTGTTGAAACTTTCACATTTTGGAAAAGGCCAGTATGCGACAACATTCATTAAGCAGTTGTTAGCAGTCACACACAGAGGGGACATATGGCTGGATAGAACTGTCCCCATAACCGTTGAACTTATCATGCATATAACAGGACTACCCAGCCGGGGTATGGATCCCACGCTGATTCTGGACGATAAATATAAGGAGAAAGCGTTAGCAGAGGAAATGAAGAAGAAATATGGTACCACCAGGGGGACAAGAGGCACTATAATCAAATGGATTAACAATGCAGGGACACAATTGGGCGCAAATATCTTATCCTATAAACTGTTAAGAAAATTCCACAAAGATGAAGTACCCGCAGGAGTCATCGCAGTTGTAGCTCAATGCGTTGAAGGCACCTTCATGAGATGGGCGACCTATCTATTAAACTTGTTCCAAGTGGACTGAAAGGATGTGCAGGAACTCGGTACATAATTTCATTACGCATGGCTACTCACCCTTGTATCCTTCATGGGATGGCGAGAACCAGAATATGTAGTTTTCACTACTAGACAACAACCAGCGGGAGCGAGATATCTATTACTGAGATCCGGGCCACATGCCAAGCATAAGAGGGAAAATGGAATCATCTTTGAAGCATACCTATGGGACATACATGAAGATATTAGCCGATCATGGAGAATAACACCAGAGTTTGTCACGCGATATGGGGACATCGCTAACTTCTGGGCTACATGTCAAGCCATGTGGATACAACCAAGACAAGATCCAGATAAGCAATGTCTACCGATGCGCTACTGCATCACAGAAGGTAATATAGATATGGTCATCAGTGAATGGCCTGATGCATGGAGTATTCCATCCATTCCTTGGGAAGTACCAGAAGGACCCACAGAAGGAGAAACAGAGCAGGCAGAAACCCAGCCTCTGCAAAACGCGGTGCCCAAGAAACCAAGGATGGGCCAAAACAAGCCGACTCAGGCAAATGAAGGGGAAAATCCAATAAGGACCCAGAAGGGTCCGAAAGAGACCAACGAACAACCAAAGAAAGATAAGGGAGTGTAGGAGACTGCCCCAAATCCCAACACATAGGAACCAGGGGGAACTAAGAGAACAGTTGTATAGGCAACAAGCGCGCGCAAAAATCAAAGGTGCAACAAGCATCACCGGACTACACGATCATAGAGGATGATGGAGAAATGACCGCAAGAATGGTCCAGGATTGTCTAGTAGAAGACTTTGAGGTGAGCTCGATATCTAAACTCGGTCCTCTTGCTGTGTTGGTTGGCTCGAAGTTCCAACAAATCCTGGTTGTTCCCCTGTCATCCACTCTGGCCACGCCCAGGTACTTCCAGCAGTCTCCTCGGATGGGTGAACTAAGCCGAGTGCTTGCATCTCATTTGGTTTCTCCTCTTCTCCCAGATGTTGTGTCGTTCCGTTCACTTCCACAGTTGCTTCAGTATGTTCCAGTGTTATTTCCTGGTGGGTTTCTTCTTCTTCATTTTGAGGCTCGTGCACCACTGCTGGCATATCCTGTTCCATGGCCTCTGTTTGTGGTTGTAGAATCTCCTATAGTATTGGTGTGTACTCTACTGGGATTTCCTCTGGTGACGGGATTTTGTAAATATCAATGATCTTCGGTGGTTGTTGCTCGGTTTCTTCTAGTGGTCCCCGTGACCTAGTCTAAACCCTGGTTGATCTGGCTGTTTGGCATGGTTCTACGAGCTTCGATGGTGCCATAATGGTGTATGTTGAACGTTTGCTGAGTTCGAATGGATTCTGTGAGTTCTGTGGTTTCTCCATGTTCGTTCTAGCTGTTGTTTCTCTTTTTCTATTCTCCTTTCGTGAATAGAATAACTTATTCTGTGCTCGTGTGTTGTATGGGCTTGTCATGAAGATTTTCGAGGAAGATTCCTCCATCATCAGATTAATGCACCATAACTGTGGGTTCAATGCATCCACAATGGTTTCGTACTTGTCATTACGCCTACTCTACCGTCTCCAGTTGGCATGTTTAATGTGACCTCCCATCCGTCCTTGTCTTGCTTTAACTCTACCTCATGTTGTCCTGTCAGCCTGCTTTTGCCAAATTTCCTTTCCTTCTTGTTTCCTTTTTTGACAATACTCTTTTGAGTCTTTATGGATTGTTGGCCACCATAATATTGCACATAGTACTTTCTGTGCAGTAGCTTTTCCTGCATAATTCCCTCCTTCTATTCCCTCGTGGGATTCTACTAAAATTCTTGGTCGTTCGTGATCTAGTACGTATCTTCGTAAGATGCTATATGCACCCATATTGTATAGATGTCCTATGATCAATTGATAGTTGGCTGCGTGGACTACTAGTTTCTTCTTTTGCACAGTGGTATATTCTTACAGTGCAGTACCTGTTCTCAAGTACTAGATGATCTCTGCGAAGTAATCGTCAACAATCTGTACTGAGAATAGATGTGCATCTAGAAATGTTTCTTCTAAATTTGTTGGTTCCTATCCATTTGTGACCCTCTATAGGTTTTCAGGTCCTGCATTCAGTTTTCCTGGTTTAACTATTACCTCAAAGTCAAATTCTTGAAATAACAATAACCATCGACAGATTCCCCCCCCCAACACTGGCTTGTTGACTAGGTATTTCAGGGTTGAGTGATCTGTAAACATCTTAAAGTGTTTTCCCAATAGGTAATGTCTGTATTTATGTAGTGCATAAACCATAGCTAGGCCTTCTCTTTATGTCGTGTTATAATTTTGTTCTGAGTCTGATAATTTTCTGCTTGCGAATGTTATCGGGTGATCCAAGTCTCCTGCTCCTAGTTGCGCTAAGATAGCTCCAAGTGCTATTGTTGATGCATCTACATGTACATGGAATGTCTTCTCCCAATCTGGAAATACCAATATTGGTGCAGTGACCATATTTTTCTTCAGGGTATCTAGACTGTGTTGGCATTCATCGTTCCATTGAAACTTTGTATCCTTCCTTAATAGTTTTCCCATTGGCGCTGTAATCTACCTGTAGCCTTTGATGAATTTCCTGTAATATCCTGTATGTCCTAACATTTCTCTTAGTTGGCGGACTGTTTTTGGTGCTGGTAGATTAACAATGACTGTGATTTTGGCCAGATCCACTAGCAAACTCTATTTGCATACTATGTGTCCCAATAGTATCTCAAATGGTGTTCCAAATATGCATTTCTTGATATTCAGTGATATCTAGCACTGTCTACATCATTCTAGCATCAGTCGTAAAACTTCCACATGGGTTTTGAGTAAGCTATACATTGTCCAATCATCCAGGTATACTTCGAGGAATTGATGGATGAATTCCTTAAATGATGCGATGACCACTCTAGAAAATATTGCAGGTGCATTCTTCAGTCCGAACGACATGACTGTATACTGATAAGATCCCCATTCTGTCGCGATTGTGGTCTTATGTCTATCCTCCTATGCTATCTTAATCTAATGATATCATGAGAATCCATCGGTGAATGAGTAGGCTTCGTGGCCTCCTACGCTCTCGAGTACTTCATCCGTGAATGGTGTGGGGAATGGGTCGTGTAGGAATGCATCGTTCAACTTCCTTTAGTTGACGCATATCCTGATCCCTCTTCCCTTTTTTTTGTCCCGTACTACCATCAGGCTTATCCATTCTAATTCTTCGATGGGTTCGATGATGCCGGGATCGAGCATCCTCTCGATCTCGTATTTAACTTTTTTTTTATCTATAGGGTTCAATATATTTGGTCATTGTTTAATGGGTCTCACATCAGGTCTGAGTGGTATCTTCATTTATCCTAATTCTCCGACTATGCCTTTCATCTCTGTAAAGGTTGTGGGAAAAAGGTCGTTGTATTCGCGCAACAATTCTGTGATTCTTTCTAGTGTCTGTTCGTCCTAGTAATCTCGAATGCTGACCTTTTTGGGTTGCTCGACGGTCACTATATTAACCTTATTGATCTTGATTGGCACATAGATGACCTTTGACTCTAAGGGTGGTCCTTCCACATCTCTCTCGCCTTCGACTTCTTTGATTTGAATATCGTGCGGATCATCTTCATTTGGGGCTTCCTCCTATACATGGTAGCATGACAGTAGATCCTTGATTGTCTGCTTATTCCACTGTAGTACCTCTATGATAGCTTCTACTTCCGGTTCTTCAATGAATATGATGTTTCTGATCCATTTCAGGGCCGCGTCTATGTTGGGGTTTTCATGCTCGAATGAGAAAGTGACTATAAAGTTTTGTTGGAGTGTCGCCCATGTCTTGGTACCTTTACGCATTTCCTGGTTCATATACCAATTCGTTGGTATGCCCTATAAAGTATGAATGAAGTGGTGAGACCATTCCTCTGGTGGCATCATTTTCCATGGTGTTTTACATGCCTCCAAGTGTTCTGCGGGTGTGCCTAGTTCGTCATATTTCTGTTGTTTGTTACATGTTTGTTCTGCATTGAACCTTATGCGCAATAATTGCTTACATTGGTACCAATCTGTGATAGTCTCTTTGTGTGCACCCCGCCATCTTGCAGGTGTATCCTTTAGTGCTAAATCCAATGCTAGCAATCTCTGGTTTTTTAATACTTCATCTTCATATTGTGTCAAGAAAGTTTCCAAATCATTTAGCCCGTGAAAACTCGGTGGTTCTCTGATTTCTGTGCCAATCCACCTTATTGCGCAGTCTATTCTGGCATATTTTCTTGTGTATACTTCGTGTAGTCTTTGCTGCTATATTTCTAACCCAGTGTCTGAGTTTGTTGTACATGAAGCAATGCTCTACCAACTGAGTACCCCGTCTGTAATTGGGTTTATATAGTCCGCATCACACACAGTTGTTCTATACAACTAGTCGATATCTTCTAAATCCATACAAGCAGGTTCTACGAACCTCTCACCTTCTGATGGGTCGAGTGGGGCTATGACCCTGTAGTCCCCCGACTCAAATGTCATTTTTTTAGTTATTAAGTTAATTATGTCCTGGTTGTCGAACGCCCAATCCAGACCAAGTAGCGTCGGGTAACGTGTTGTGTTGTCTACTATTTTGATGACTTCAAAGTCTTCCTTAGTGCGCACACCATCCAAATGTATCGTCACTCCTTTCAGTCTACCTATTGGTAGGACTCTATGTTGATTTGCTAGCTTTAATTGAATAGTTGAGTAACCTAGTGTAGGTTCTCCCATGCATTTCCCTGTAGCTTTTGGTAGTACATTCACTTTGTATCCTAGATCTAGTATAATATCTCCCATATTGAAATCTCTAATGTTAGCATTTAGTCTAAATTCCCTACTTGTTCTTCTTCTTGTGTGTAGGTGGTTGACAGTTTTCAATTCTGGATTTTGTTCCGTCTCACTGCTACATCTTTCTAGGATGTTTTGCAATATTTTGACAGATGAAGGATCACTTAACATTTTGATGCATGATTGCAAAAAGTCTTTGATCGTAATTACTTGTTCCTTGGGTTGTATTCTGTTGGTATGGTCCAGTGATGGTGACATTTCATATTTCAGAGCTTCCTTGCTCTATTGTGCAATCGGTGCAATGTTCTCCTTTTGGAATTCTTGTCGGGCTTATGTAAAGATCTCCTTCTCCTTATGCGCATCGAACTACTTCTTGGGGTCAATTTTCTTATTTACCCATTGGTTTTGCACTGGTTCCTGTCGAACTGCGTCATTTCCTGTTTTCGTTCCTCCTCGAGTGACTATGTTGATGTTTCGTCCATCATCCCTTGCTTCCGCTGCAATCCACTGAACATTCTAGTTATTTTGATTCATTTTTTCCTGGATATTTACAAGTAATGTCGGGCATTCCTTCGTATCATGGTCCGATGCATGACAATACATACAAGTCACTGGTGGCAGTGGGAACTCCCGTGCATAATGTCCTAGTTGCTGGAAATTGTGACATGTGATTAGTCCTCTACCGCGTCTGAAACCTCCTCTGGCTCGTCCTTCTCCTCTATATCCTCTGTGATCTCCTCACAGTGCATTATACTGTGGTTCCTGATTATACTGCATGGTATTGTACTGGGTTTGTGCCATGTTGTATTATGGGTGTGCGTTATTGTATGGTTGCGGAGAAGTATTCTACTGTTGTTGCATAGTGTTGTATGGGGTTGGGGCTTGAGTGAACTGTGGTGTTTCTTTCCCAATCATCATTTCTGCCTGTACCCTGTATGCGTTTGATGTTCTTTCCCGCATTGGCTACATAGTTCTGCAATCTTTGTCATCATGGCCGAATGACTTGTAAAAGGTGCAATATGAGTTCTTTGGAATTGTTTGGTATTTCTGCATCATCGTGCAGTGGTAAGGGTCGTGACCCAATTTCTTGCATATTTTGCACCATAATCCTCCCTGTGGTAGTGGGTTTGGCATCCCCGTCGCCATATACTGTGCGAATGTTGGGCATTCATTCTTATGTTGTCCTTCCGTCCTGCAAGTAGTGCACCAAACGACTTCTTGTTTGTCCTTGTTCTTATTCTAGTTCAGTTGAAATGTTAAGTTCTTCAGATCCTCCTTCAGTTCTTCGATAGTTGGGTCTGTCTGTTGGTATTGATTATCTTCCAATTGCAAGGCTGCCTGCAGATCCTCTGCCTAAGTTTGAAACTTTTGTTGTTGTAATGGATATTTTAAGTGTGGGAGTAGTGAGTTGACAAACAGGTGTCGATGTTGCATATCAGTCATAAGGTATTTTAACTTTCCTTTTAATCGTTTGAATCTTTGATCAATATCCCATACCGATTCTCCTGGTTTCTGTCTTATTTCAATCATCTAATTCATGTATTGATCCTCTGAGCTCAGTTTCTAGAACTCATTTATCAATAGTTTCTTAATGTCGTCCTGCTTCTTTGTCATTCTGGGAACACTGTTCATGTCTAGACTCATGTACCAGTCTAGTGCTCGGTCTCTTAGTGTGATTGCTAGCTGTGTGAGTTTGGTGTCTTCATCAGTGATCTTATTTTCTTCCCAGATCTTTGCACAAATGAAGAGATGCTTCTCAGGGTCTTCTGTTGCTTCTTCTCGAAACTCGAGTAATCTAATAGTAGGATCGTGTCCTGCCATTCCAAATACTGAGCTACTCCCTCCTCTGCGTAGTGTAGATACTTGAATAAGGTTGCTTGAACTGGCTCTTCCAGTGGTTTATCTTTGTGTAGATGTACTTCTTGTTGTCGAACTTCCTCCGAACTTTGGTTGTCTAAATGGTGGTGTTCTCTTTGGTGTATTGGTCGCACATGGGTTTATTGGTTCCACACTGACATTAATCTAAAAGGGATGGATGCCTTCTCCTCCTATTCTTGGGCCTCTTGTTTTCCTCTCATACATGGCACACATAAATTCCTCAATATGCTCCACAACCCAGAGCTCCTCTACCTCTTCCTCATCTCTTGCCAAGCCATCCCTCTTGGATATGGCTCTCTTCTTGGTATTCACCTTATATTGGTAGGGTGCTCCGCTACGCGCCATTCCTGATGATGCCAAGATCCACTTAAGTTGGTCATCATCCATCAATATCGGGTCCAAGGGTTCCTCCTCCTTCTTCTCTTTATCATGCCCTCCTTCCATTCCTCCTCTCTATTAGCACTCTGTAAATTTCCTAGAGGTTGAGAAAGAAGGAATCCACAAAGGTAACTTTATCCAACCACTTTTAAAGCTGGGATCTAGCCCTTCCAGCTTCAGAGAGGGATCTCTCTATATGATTTAGCTTTGTTTTTTAATTTAGATGTTAGGCTAGGTAAAGAAATCTGTTGGTTTTGTTGTCAAAGTGTTTTTGGATTGGTTGAGACAGTCTACACCTTCATTGGGCTATGGGGTCTATGTTAAAATAAATATGAGATATAAACCAGAAATGTAAAGGAAAAGCTTCCATAGGGCGAGATAATATACTCACTGGATCTTTAAAATATTAAATGATGAATGGAAGAAAAAAAGAGAAATATAAATTCAACTAAGAAGCAGTTAAGAATTTCTTAATTGAAAACCTCAGAAGATAAACATTAAAACCTTTAAAGTCAGAAACAGGGTATCTAAGATAAATCCTGCAACATACGTTACTATTAAATATTAGTTTCAGAAAACAATATGATCAAAAAGCAAGAAAAACATTCAACTTAGAGAATAAACGTCACCAGTGAATACACGCAAGAATCCTGTAAAAGTGATTCCTCTTTATTAATGGTGGATCTCTTCAAAAATGGTTACAGTCTGATAGATTCAGGGTGTAAAGATCAACAACCCTCAATACTTCGAAAGGTGAAGTATTTATAATTCAAATTACAAACGTTCCTGTCATAACTGATCAGGACGTGCTCATTCTATTTTTAGTCTAAATAATTTAACTAATCAAAACTGCTTAATGACTTGGTACAACTGCATGCAGAATTTTTGGGGTAGGTCGTTGGCGAGGTTCCTGTGCAACCTCTTCTGACTGGACAGGTGACTGGACCTGGAAAGCTCATCTGCTAATCGAGAAGATAGCAGAGTTCCTCCCATCTGAGATGACTAGGCACAGTGACTTTGAGCAATATCCGATACACTTCGTCCATTTCTGTATATTTAGCAAATGTGGGCTTAGTGAGGAATATGTATCGAATCTCGTGTTGGATACTGATTTCCAACTAAAGAGCGTCCAGGAATGCTTTGCCAGTGATACTCCCTTGTATTCCAGCAAACTTTGAACTATCTTTAGACACTTCAGACAGTCTCCTTTTGTAATCTGGGAGTGTCATCAGTTTATCATTAATAACTTTCAGACCTGGGAGACCTTTCTTCTGGAGAGTCTCGATCTTGCTGAAGAATTTTTGTACCCCCTGATCCATGACCTAAACCTTTTCTTCTAGTTGAAGCAATAATCCCCTCTTGGTCAAAACTCTTTTGACCTCCAAGTAGGTCTCTGTTCTATCTTCTATCTTCAGCTCCTCTAGCTCTTCTCTGGTCTTGGAATTGAGGAATTTGATGATGTCATTTGCCTGAGTTGGCCTATCTCCCAATTCTATTCTAATCTTCTCAATAGCCTGTTTACTCCTCTGGACCAACTCGTTCTGCTCAAACATGATTTGGATCATGGGCCAGATCTCATTTATGGACTTGGTGATGTTTGTCCATACATTCTCTTTGACCTCAGCTAAAGTCTTCCCTGCCATTGTTTTCTTTTGGAGCTGCTTTAACTCCTTCCTGAGCTACTCAGTTACCTGCTTTTCTTTGGATAAGATAGTTTGGAAAGAAGTTTTGAGTTCCTGGAGGTTCTCAACCTCCTTCTTCAGCTTGCTGATTTCTGTCTCTTGCAGGTTCATTTTCTCCATGGATTTGGCGAGATCGGTTGTCCCTTCTTGCGGTGTCACTGGTGTTGCAGATGGAATTGTTGTTACTGCTGCTGTGCTCAATCCTACAATTGGGATAGCACTCAATGGAATGGCTTCCATAAACTTCAGCTATTCTTTCTCTTTCAATAATCTCTCCATCTCAGCTTCCATTTCTTTGAGTTGGGCATTCTACTTCATGAGCAGCTTAAGCATTTCATCCTTCTCACCTTCTTTTTCTTCTATCTCCCTCATATGTGAGTCTTCTGTAGGAGGAAGCTTCAGTTGTTTCCTCAAGGAGCCGATATCTGCATTCTTCTTCTTTATCATCTCTTCTGCAGCTTTGACGTTCACAGGATCATAGCCGATCTTGAGGACCAACTCCTCCAAAGTCTTAATTCTGTTGTCCTTTGCAAAGGACGATATTTTTTCCAGCTTGAGCTGCATTTGAGAATTATTGACCGACACCTGAAATTTAGTTGTTGAAGCAGA
>SNQJ01S0097022.1:31492-61100 GCA_010110895.2 Picea sitchensis
TCATTGCAGAAACCCTAGTCCGTCGCCTCCCTGACTCAACCTCTCCTATGGCCTCTCTAGATCCGGACCCTGATCCTCCCTTAGATTTCCTCGATGAAGTCATCGCCTTCAAATCTCTGGTGGGTTCTCTTGGAAACCCTCCCATGCACCCTACGACTTCGCAGTTCGTGAAAAAACTGGATCAAATCCCAGAAGTGGCAATTCCTTGCACAACTGCACGAAGAAAAGCTATCTACTTCGCCTCAAGAGCACCTGTAGGCCAATTCATGGGGTTATGGCCTTCACCTCGCCAAATCGATCTTTGGATTGAGTGAAACTGACACCCTCTCGTAAAGGGGCGCATGAATCACTTCTTTTGTGGTAAGGGCTTCTATATTTTTTACTTTGAGCATAAAGAAGACAAAGATCTCATTTTTAGAAATGTCCCTTACTTCTTCAGCCCAAGAGGGTTATACTTAAACAAATGGACCCCATATTTTGACCCAGAAAATGACATCCCTTTAGTGGTTCTGGTCTCTGTCCGGCTTTCACACTTACCATTTCATTGTTGGGGAGATGAAGTTCTAAAAATCATTGGAGACACATTGGAAAAATTGATTGATAGGGCTGAACCCAAGTCTAGTATGTATTATTGTGCTAGGATTTATGTGGAAGTAGATCTAGAAAAAGGGCTTCCAAAAGAAATCAAGTTAAAGATAGACGACTGGAGTTACATTCAGAAGCTGGACTACGAGCAACTCTCGTTCAAATGCAAGACCTGTCATGAATACGACCACTTTTCTAGAAATTTCCCTAGTAACAAACAAGTACAAGAAACTAATGTTGCACAACAAGAATAACGCCAGCATCAGGTCAGGAAGAAAGCTAACACTAGAAAAGGAACACGTCTCGTCCCTGGATCTTTAGGATCTATCCCCAAAACGAGTTCCTCTCGCCAAAACTATACTGTCAAAACCCTCCCTAAAAAATCCGCCATCAACCCCCCTACGCCCATTCAAAATTCCTTTGAAACTATGGGAGAACCATCCTCAAAGAAAACCCCCTCTTTTGGGCATGTGTTGGAACCCGTATCCTTTTCTACCCCAGTTTTAGAAAGAATAGCAGAATAATCAGACGATGAGGAAACCTTGCATGGGGTCACTCAAGAAGAGGAATCACAAGAAGCGGAACAATCTTTATTAAAATTACAATCCAACCAAGATGTGGAAGAAGGGGAAATCCCCTTGGATAAACCCAGAAATTCTGGCCGTAGATCCAACATAGAATTCAGAGAAGAAACGACGTCAAAAGAAAAGGCACAAGGAAATAAACTATATATAGAAAACTCCATGCATACCACAACTCGTAGAGGAGGATCTAAAGGACCTGATCTCCTAGCTCATGGCAATCGAGCCTCCTCTACCCCTTGCCAATGAATATCCTCTCCTGGAATTGCAGGGGCTTTGGCAATAAATCCAAAGATGAAGCCCTAATTGATCCCAAAACTATGGCCAACCCCTCAGTAATCCTCCTCCAAGAGACAAAAATGGAGGCGTCAACGGTTTTAGAAACAACGAAAAAAGTTTTTAAATTCATCGGTGGAATCGCTGTAATCTCTCAAGGAGCATCTAGCAGCATAGCAACCCGTTGGGATGAGCAGACCTGGACTCTCGAGGTAACTCTAGAAACTCAAAGCCAGTTTCTAACTGTTCTTAAAAATAAGGACTCCAGTAACACTATCTCAGTTATTAATGTTTATATGCCCAACTCCTACAAGGAAAAAACCGCTTGTTGGAACTCTCTCTCTATGCTCAAAAATTCTATTGATATCTCCTCTTGTATAATTGGTGGTGATTTCAATACCTATCTCAACTCAGGGGAAAAGAAAGGAGGTAGTAAAATCAGAGACCCTTTCTCTGAAAATCTATTTGATCTCATCTCATATTCAGATCTGCAGGACGTCAAACCGTCTAAGGGAAAGTACACCTGGAACAATAGTCACTCTGGTCTTTGTCATATAGCAGCTCGACTTTATCGTTTCCTCGTTAACAGTAAATTCCTTCTCTGCCACCTAGAAATCTCCTCTCATATCCTCTCATCTGTCGTCTCCGATCACAATCCAATCTCCTTGAATTTCAATAACCCACAGAACTTTGGCCCTCTACCCTTTCACTTTAACCCACTCTGGACTGAAAACCCAATTATCCCACCCCTCATCCAAAAACTGTGTTCCTCCCAATTATATATGGGAAAGCAAGCTAAAGGCAGTGAAAACAACTCTCAAAGATCGGGTGAAAGCTTCCTACATCCGTTTGCATCAAGAAGAGGAACACTACACCATTCCCTCTGCAACTACACCATTCCCTGCGCAGAGAAGAGGAACACTGGAGATTGAAGTCCAGAAGTCTTTGGCTAAAAGCAGGGGACTCAAATACTTATTTTTTCCACAAACAAGCACAAAATCAAAGAAAAAAAAATACAGTTACTTCCATCCTTTCAAATACTGGACAATGACTCGATATATTTGAACAAGTCAAGGAAGAAGCCTCTCAACACTTTGATTCCTTATATCAACAACCAAGTGATGAAGGAACGAATGAAGAAGCTCAATAAATGTTAGCTATAATTCCAAACATAGTCTCTGAGCATGATAATAGTCAATTAGTTAGGGAGATAACTGAAGAAGAAGTAACCAAAGCAGTGTGGGACATGGACCCTGATAAAGCCCCTAGGCCTGTCGGGTTTTCAATCAGATTCTACTACTCCTTTTGGGTCACCATAAAGTGATATCTAAAGAAAACGTTGAACTACACCCTTCAAAAATAGAAGCTTGGATGAGCCACAAATTCTACCTTACTAGCCCTCATTCCCAAAGACTCCAATCCCTTAAACTTCTCCCACTTTCGTCCCATCTCCCTTTGCAAATCCTCGTATAAAATCCTCACTAAGATCATTGCAAATCGCCTAAAACCCTTGTTATCCATTCTTATCTCAGAAAATCAGGGAGGTTTTTTAAAAAACAAACATATTACATACAATATCATGCTTGTTCAAGAGGTCATTCATTCCAACAAAAAAGGAAACACTCCAGGAATGGTCATCAAGCTAGATATGGCGCATGATTTTGATCGAGTCTAACATTCTTTTATGTAGTTAGTCCTAAAAGCTTATGGTTTCTCTGAAGTTTTTATTCTCCAAATCAAGGCTTGCATCGGTTCCCCTTGGATCTCCCCTCGATAAATTATTGACCTTCGCAGTTCTTCAAGGCCAACAGAGGTCTTCGACAAGGATGTCCCCTTTCCCCTTTCCTTTACATCATCCTAGCTGATTCTCTCAGTCGAAAATTGGAAGAAGAAAGAAGGATAAGCAGACTCTCAGGGCTACTCATCGCGAGAGGGGTCAAGGAAATAAATCGTTCTCAGTTTGCAGATGATACACTTCTTCTAGGGGCAACTTTTTTTAATTATAGCCAATTGCTTTCAGAAAGTTCTCGACTCTTTTCTTTTGGCTTCTGGAGGAAAATTGAATTATGCTAAATGCACGATCTATGGATGGAACGTTTCAGGACACATCAAAGACCATATTGCCATAATTTTTGGGTTCCCTGTCATCACTACTTGGACCTATTTCAAATATTTAAGTATTCCTATCTTCCTAAATTCTTATGGAACTATGGCTTGGCAGGACGTCATTGACAAAATTCTCGCAAGGATCCAAAGTTGAGGAGGTTGCTGGCTCAATCCAACTAGAAAAATAGTGCTTCTCAAATCTGTCCTCTCCTCACTCTCCATCTTTCAATGTTATGGCCTTCTTACCCCAAAAGGGGCTCTTGAAAAAATATCTAAATCTCTCTGAAGTTTCCTTTGGGCTGGTGGGAAAATAGATACTAAAAAATTCCACCTCCTCAATAGGAAACAAGTATGCCAACCTCTCAATAAAGGAGGACTAGCTATGAGAGATCATATCCTAATGAATACTTCTCTAGGAGAAAATCTAGCTTGGAATTTAATCACAGGAACTACAGAATGGTGGAAATCAACTCTAATATCCAAATACTTCAACTCCTCAAGATTGCGATGTCTGGATACCCCCCCTTCCTGGTTCCCCAATTTGGTGTCTCCTAAAACATGTGTCCCCTCTTATCAAATCTAAATACTCATGGGCCCCAGGGAATGGAGTCCATATAAATGTCTGGATCGACCGTATCCTGGATCTTGAGCCATTGAACAGTCAAGAGTCCCTCTACCCCCTAAAATATTGGTGCTGCTCCAGGGGTCTTCTTCTTCTCAAATATTTCTGCCTCTGGGATTATGATGGGGATTGGTCAAATTGGAAACCGTTGAACACCCTTGTCCACCTTCGACCCTTGATCTTCACCTTATTCAATAAGTTAGTCGGTTGTGCTCCCACACATCTCTCTATACCCGATTCTCGTAGTTGGGGCTCCACAATCTACTATGTTAAAGAAGGTTATTCTCTCTTACAATCTTATGACCAGGGCCTCTAGTCTCCAAAATCTGGAAAGAAATCTGGTCTGGCCCTTCTATGCCTAAAGTAAATATCTTAAGTTTGCTAATGGCCCATGGAAAAATACTAACAGTAGAAAACTTGCAAAAACGGGGAAATTTGGGTCCCTCCCGATGCCCCCTCTGTCTTTCAGCCTCCGAATCCATTCCTCACCTCTTCCTGGAGTACCCATTCTCTTCTCAAATATGGAACCTTCTCTACCTTCCCCTGTCCCCCCCCCTTCCCCTGAGAATTGGAATGATGTTTTTGTCTCCTGGAAGCAAAGATATTATGGCAGCTTAAAAAACAAGAAACACTTCACCCTCCTTTAGAGATAAATTCCCAAATTTGTCTATTGGGAATTATGGCTTGCCCAAAATCAGGCTATTTTTCATGAGAAGCTTCCCCCCCCCCGTAACGCTTCTTAGCCAAAATATGCGGCGTAGTCTCCAAAGTCTTCTCGTCCATAGAAATTCAATATGACTTAATAGGCTCCCTGGAGCGAAACGAAGAAGAATGAATTGCATACATTTTGGGCCCCACCCCTTCAAGACATCTTCTGCTATCAAAACGAGAAAACAAGAGGSAATAATGGAAATTGCGCCCATGTGATAATGACTTCCTCYACTGGCAAAGACAACAATCCTCTTCAATTATTTTCTTTGACGAAGCTTTAGCAGGTAATCCRGGGACTTCAGGCASGGGGGGAATCATCTTTGATTACGATGRACAAAAGATCGTGGAATACTCCTAGGGGCTAGGGAAGACCACTAATAATAAAGCATAAAGCCTTGCATTTTACATGGGGCTCCAAAKCTCACACTTGAGAAACATCCACAACYTTACTGTTCTCGGAGACTCTGAACTAATAATAAAGGATCTCCTCGACCAAAAAATTTATTCCATCCAAATTCCCAATGGCCTTCACTCCCGAACTAAAACCTTGAAATGACAATTCTCCAAGATGCACTTCTTCCACATTCTTCRTTCCCAGAACCAAGAAGTTGATCACTTAACAAAATCAACAAAGATTTTGGAGCAGAGAAAACTTTTCATAAATCAAATTGAATCCCATGCATGGCTTCCCTAACTCCCCCCGTCTTAGATGGTTTCCCTAGTTTAGCCTGGATCTAACTCTCTACAGAACTCTTGTTTACCCCTCCTCCCCTTCTCCCCTCTTCCCTTCAACCCAACCTCTTTCCCCAGCCTCACTCCTCCCTGGACCCCTCCTTCCCGCCACCTGGGCATTTCCCCTCGTCATGTGGCTCTGTCCCTATGACCACATGCCTCCCCCCCTCTCCCTTGTGCCACCTTCCTCTCTTTCCATTCCCCAACATAATTTCTCGACAATTCCTTCGTACCCTTTGACGCCCTTCCTAGCAACCATTGCGTCATCTTCCTTTCTCTCCACTGTGAACAATCTCATCGTCAATTCAGACCTTCTATGCTCTCAAGTGTGCGCAGGCGTTCTCCCTCCCTCAAATATGGCAAAGTCTCTGCTCCCCTCCAAGAACATATATGCAATTCTCCAAAGAGCTCCAGGACATTGTGCTTCCGCGCCCTCTCACCATCATGTGGCGGAGATCCAGAGCCCCCTGCAGCTGCCCATCCTGCATCTAAGGAACATAGAGATCAATTTCGGTCTCTGTGAATGGATGTCAGGCACGTAGAAGAAAGAACATATTCATGTCTCAGGGAATTTCAAAGGGAAAACCAGGAGCTTCATAGTGATATCGCCAACTTGCAAGGCCAGCTGCATCAACAAGAATTTAGGCATAATCAAGATCTTGTATTAGCTCTGTGTGGGATCAACACGAACGCCAAACATATTGGATAACTCACTCAACAGATGGGAAATGCACTCGACCACCCTCAACATCCAACAAATTCCAATGAATCAACTGACTCAAGGATCCCATCAACTTTTCACTTTTCAGCAAGTAACGATCATCCTCTGGTACCTCCTGCTTCACCGATGGCTCCATCACGGTCCAACCCAGGATAAGGAAACCAACAACCAGAAGCAAATCCAACAATTTTCCAGGATGATGCAGAAGCTTCTCACAACCTTTAGACAGGTTTTTTGATGGCCTGCAAATTTTTGTTAATTTTGTCCTCATATGTAGTCATTTTTACATGGAGAATTAGTAGGTCCTATTGGATCAGTTCGACTGGCTCAATTAGAATGCATAAACCAAACAACTTTCCAGGCATATTCCAAAGAACCCAATACTCTGTTTTTTGTAATGTGCGACAACACAAATATCTTTTTTAATATAAATTCTCTATCGTTTCTGTTAAAAAAAATATTGATTATAAAATTTTATTCTAAAAAGTTTTAGTCCATTTAAAAAAGGCGTTGTCTAACTCTTTTGTGTTTTTGTCTTTCTTGTGAGAATCCGACAACATAAATTCACATGAAATCACAACTTTATGTTGTTTAAATTGCATTTGTGAATGTAGAAATGGATTCAAAGTGCTGAAAAACCCTAGAGTACTTAGATTATACATATTTAACCATTCAAATATGAAGATCCAACAATATCTCATCGGATTTGGGGCAAATATCCCTAGAAAATATGCCAAAAGAAAGCAAAAACTTAACACATTTAAACTAAAACTTAAAGAAAATTCAAGTTATTAAATAAATGAATTAAAATAAAATTTTATAAAACTTATTAAAAAACATAAATAATGTTATGGTGGTAAATTTTAATGCTTAATCTAACAATCCAACAAAGTACGTCCAAGTTCTTTAGGGGTTGATTCTGAGAGTTTTTAGCCAACTGGTCTACCTGAACCTGGAGTGAGGTGAGAGTTCGCGATTTTGAGAGTCCATTAGGGTTTCCCTGCGAGCTCCGCGACTAAGTTTTCAATAACTACATCCTTGGCTTCCATTGAGAAGCAAGGGCTTATGTCCCTTCCAGAGCGCGTGGGATAGGTCATTCGACGACTTGAGGACGACGACGACGGTGGCAGTGGAGTTTTTGAGCTTAGGCAGTTGGTTGCGGCTGACCATTCTGTGGCGGCGTCAAGGGGTCGAGGTGGGCCCAACCAGTGCGAGAGGGCATGGTTCATGCGCCAGAGGACGATGGTGGTCTCGTACACAGTGACGGGTATCCAGCTGTGGTTGGCAGCGACCACTCCTGTGAAGGTGACTAGAGGTCATGATAGGTGTCTGAGTTTTGGGCTCGCTTGCCCGCGTCTTCTATTTCTGGTGCACAACTTCGATTTTTTTTCTTTTCGAATTTGTCTTCATGCTTTCGAGGGCTAGTTTCCTGGTGCGTTTTGGTGTTTAAAGCCAGAGATCTGCAGTGGAGGTGGCTCCGAGGTTTTGTTTGGGGTTTTTAGCCCTACTCTATTTTTCCTTTTCAGCCTGCGTGCTGGTTTTGTTTTGGCTTTTTTGGGGGTGTATGTGATTTTTCTATGGGCATGGTCTATGGACTTGTACTGCTCTATATCTGTGGGGTCTAGTCGATGCAAAAAATTATATTTTCATTAATATAATTGAGCTAATTTTCTTCTGAAAAAAAAGTTCTTTAAGGGTTATGAAAAATATTTTTGAATGAATTTCAAAACTAATCATTCATAAATTTATGGTAAAGTTCAATAATTCATTCATGGAAAATACCATTAAAGTGAAATGGATAAGTATGGCATAAAAAATGAAAAATATGAGTAAAGTGAAATGGATAAGTATGGTATCAAAATTTTTGAGTATGTTATAAGGTCTTCAAGACAAATGGTTAATTGGTTGACTAACATAACAATTTCATAAAATGGATAAAAGTCTCGATAAGTGATAGTAACCTAAGAGAATGGTATACTTAAAAGGAAAATATATAATTTTGTCTAAGTAAAAGTGGCCCTGGCCCCTATATTAGAAAAATTTTAATTATGGGAAAGCAAGCTCATTATAAACTCATAAATTCTCCATTGTCATCTATACTTAAAACGAAAATATATAATTTTGTCTAAGTAAAAGTGGCCCTACCCCTACATTAGAAGAAATTCAATTATAGGAAAGCAAGCTCATCACAAACTCATAAATTCTCCATTGTCATCTATTTATGCGAGGGGTTATGGGACCTACCCCTACATTAGAAGAAATTCAATTATGGGAAAGCAAGCTCATCACAAACTCATAAATTCTCCATTGTCATCTATTTATGCGAGGGGTTATGGGGATTTTTTTTTTAATATATATTGTTTGTTAATGATCCCATAAGGTTTGATTTTCAAGATTATATTAAGATGTTTTGTATTATTATTATTGTTTGTATAACATTTTATTTTTTAATATAATATGAATGTTATAATTAATATACATTTCAGATAAAGTAATAAATGTTGTATAATTTGAGATATGAATTATTGAATTTAAAAATATTTAGATTTGAGAATATATATATACATATATAACATTTATTACTCTAGTGCTAAGTACATGAATAAATTAATATATATCAATTAAAAAATAATAAGAACCAAGTAGTAAATCATAACTTTATCACAATTAAAGAAAATATAAATTATTATTATTTTAGAAATAAGAAAAAATAATATAAAATAAAAAAAATAGATTTTTTTTTCTAATATTACCCTAGCTTTATTAAAAAATTAACTTTTATAACTATAAAATATTATTATAATTTTAAATAAATTAATCAATTGTATGTATTACTATAATTTTAAATAAATAAATTAATTTATCATTAAAGTTGTGTGTCCAAAGAAAAAGAAAAAAAATAATTTTATTTTGAGAGAAAACATAATTACAATTGTAGATGTTGGAGGAATTCCTATACATGAAAGCCCATCCATCTCCATAAAAACAACATGGAGTCTGAAAAAGGAAAAAAAAAAACAAACCTAAAAAATAACAAAAGATATGAGTTATACATTCATCAAAAGAAAACTGGCAAGTCCCACTTAAATCATATGATTAAGCAATTTTGATACATGGGTTTATAGAAATTTTCAATAAGTGCTCCCTTACAAAAACCACTCAAGCATAATATATGTAAAAGAAACTACAACTGATCCTTGAGCTAGTCGTAGTAGAAATCGTGAGAGGCCTCTAATCATATTTGTAGCCAAGAATTGTGAAGGCATTCATAGGTGCTCTTCTTGGTTTTTTCAAGGATTTTCTAACAGCCCCAATCCACTGTCATTCCAACTTTTGAGAGATGATTGACCTCTTGATTTTGATCCCTAAAAACATGGTTAAAAGAGAGGCAAGAGAAAAAGTTTGTAAACCTTTTGATGTCCCAAAAAAGAGGCAGAAGTGTGTAGTTTCGCATAGACAAAACATCATTCATCCAGTTGATTGTGAGTAAAGAATCACCATAGATGTGCATCTGAGTGATTAGTTGTTCCATGACTAGAAGAAGAGTAAGCTTTAATGCCATTAATTCACCAAAATTGTTTGTTTCTTGCCCAAGGCCGACAGAGAAGGAAATACATTGGTTTTCTGAGAGGTAGATGATGCCACCTGCTCCTCCAATGGACAAATTCCCATGGGTAGCTCCTTCAAAGAATGCCTAAGGCATGTACTTTTGAATGATGATATTAGAACCATGATTTTGGCATAGAGAAGGAAGAATATTTAGGTAGGATGAAAGGATGGCCAAACTTTGAAGAACATAGTGACAAGGGGAGGGATATGCATCCTCGAATAAAGAGGGATATGCAATTTATCCCAAGTGGGTGCTTTATTGAGCAAAAGGAGTCACATACATAACCTATATAGAATATGAATCTCGTTTACAGTAAATTTGATCTACGATAACTTTGTTAGTGACTATTCAAACCCTTCCGTGAATCAGGTGCACACGTTTCTTATTTATTTATTTTTCTTTTCAATATGAGTAATTTACCATTGATACCTGAATCTAATAGAGGAAGGCCTAACAAAGTAACCATGGAAAGTTTGCATGAATCTATAGAATCAATAGAAAAATGTTTGCATGAATTTATAGAATCAACATAAAAGCATAGAGAAGAGAGAGAAGTCAAACTTCAAAGTGAATTAGTAGCAATGATTTGAAGTGAGTTATTATAAATGCTTGATAATAAATTTAGATCCTTCAAAGATAATATTTAGAGATAGATGGACAATAAACTACGAGGGTTTCATATTCAGCTACACAATATAGAGGCTAGATTACAAGAAATAGAAAAAAACAAGCAAGAACAAAAACAATAAACGAAGGAAGAAGAGATGGATGAAAATAACAATCTTAGGGAAAAAATTAAAGAGTTAGAAGACAAGCGAATTAACAATTTGGCCCTAAATAGCATGGAACACAAATTGGATATAGAACCTATTAAACAGGAAATGAATAAGCTCATAGAGTTAGACCATGAGCGTAACAAAATAGCCTTGAACCTCATATTTTTTGGTATAAAAGAACAAAAAGATGAGGACACATTAGCAATAGTCAAGAAGAATTAAAAAATAAATCACAAATTGAAACAATTGGCCTTATAGAAGCAACAAGGTTGGGAAAAGCAATTGAACATGAAGATATGTTGATTTGGGTTATGGTAAGCTCTAATGTCCACAAATATGCCATACTTAGTAAAACTTCGAGCTTAAAAGTGTCTGAAATATTTATAAATGAAGACCGCATTCCAAAAGATCAAGCTAAATTAAGGAAGGAGGTTCAAAAGGTAAAGGAAGCTAGAAAGGAAGGAAAATGGGTAATAATTAGGAACCAAAAAGTTATTATTAGGGATAGAGACCAAAATGACAACAATAAAATAGCAATTCGGGACACTCTAGATCCTCTTTTGGAACTGCCATGGTTTTCCATGGATTAAAGGGCCTATACTAAGCTGGATCTCGAGTGACATTGACATTATTATCTTGGTTGATACTTGGGAGCATGAAGAATGTAAAGTCCCTAATATCGAAGGATTTGTTTTGTGGTCCACATGGAATAAGAGGTCCTCCCGTAAAGGGATTGGAGGCATAACATGTTACATAAAAATGAACATATCTCCTCACATCTGATTTCATAAGAAAGATCCTCTCAATCAGTACATATGGATGGATATATATGATATTAACGCTAAGAAGATTTATACAACAATATATTATTCCGCACCCATTAATTCTACTTTTTATACAAACAACAATCTAGATAAGAATTGTCCCTGCAAAAGMTTAGAGCAAGTTATCTACAATATGAAAAATTAAGGTAGTAGCCTCCTGTTAGGAGACTTTAATGCTAGAAATGCAACCAATCAAGCTATTATTTTAAGTAATGACTCCAACCCTAATCCTCTTTGGCTAGATGAGGACCTTGTCTTAGTTAACAATTACAAAATAAATTTTGAAGACCTGATTGAGAATTTGTTTAGACTGAGTTAATCAAGCTCTGTAGTTCTCAAGATTTAATAATTTGAAATGGTCTAAAGAAGTGGTCAAATTCTAACAGGATGACTTGTATCCATAGGCTAGGTAGTAGTGTTGTTGATTATGTAATATCAGATAGATCCCTATGTACAACCAAATAGTAAACTTTGATCTTTTAGATGGCCACGAACCTGACTCTAATCATAGACCTCTAAGCCCTAACTCTTAACTTTTCCATGCACAAAATCTTTGTAGAGGATCACTCTGATAGCCAAAGGCACTTACTTTTTGACAAAAACGATAGTCGGTATCTGTAACACCCTGTTTCCCCCAGATTGTAAATATAACTGAACTGGCCAAGGACTATGGCATAACTCATAAGTATGAATATGTGATGTAAATGGACCTGCAGGAAGAGGTCAATGAATGTAAATGATAGTTTGAATTTATTGCAGAACTGCTGAGAGGGGATGTGCGGAATAGAGACCACGATGGAATGATGTTATTTATTGCAGAATTACGAGAGGGATGTGCGGAATAGAGACCATCATTTATGGTGGTGGAAGGCACTCAAAAGGGGCGTTAACTCCACCAAGGATTAAAGACCTGTATTTGGACACCACCGGCCCGAAGAACCAAAGCTGCCTGCCAGCCCTCAGAATAAATGCCTTTGGGTGTGCCTGTAGGTTGATGGTTTGATGAGGGATCGGGAGGTGAACCACCGTCCGTAGAGAGCCATCATGACTCCACTACCGCGACGCATCGCGTTCACCGCAACCTCGCGGAGAGGATAAGGCGTGAAGGGTCAAAACGCATCGAATGTGGGGGTAGACGCGAGGGGAACTTTGGAAGTTTTACGCAGAGTGAGTGGTCGAGAGGAGGATTGCAACCTTCGCCCTTGGACACTGGAAGACAGGAAGACGCATGTCTCAGGAAATCGTGGAATCTCACCGGGTGGCTAGTGGTAAATCCATTTGAATGCTGTTCACGGTTGGTGGAACGGTGCACCCCCTCTCAAGAAATTCTCCATTACTGGAAATTATATCCTATAAGTGTTTTACTTATATTGCATTCTCGAATTTATATGTCGTCACATATATTCATGGACTGCGGAATTTTAAATGTTTCTTGTGAAGGAATTATCAATAAATAATTGTTATTATGGAGTAGATGTTAGCTCATGTAACTTTGTGAAATTAGAAGAATTACAACATGAGTATCCGCTGTAGTGTTTGATACGCATAGGTCGATATATGCTTATTACAAGGGATATCATGCACGAATTTCGTCAATAAATGAAGTTAACCATGCCCAGCCGTTCTCGCGAAGTTGTCTTCCTTTATCCGCCTTCCCCGAATGACCCTAGGCGATCTCGGCCACGTAGATTCCCCTCCTCAAAGGTTCACCCGTGAACCTGCATTAAGTGATTCGAACGATAGGCCCTAGTAACCTGCAGACGAGGAGGAACGATCTCTATTTAGTCCAAGACAAAGAGGGCGATAACAGTCGACGGATGAGATCTCGGCTTCTGAATGAACCATAGCCATTCACAACCATTAGAATGATGAAAGTAATGCAGGCATTACATACCTTGACCCTCTCTCATCGCGGAGTTAACGGAAATTGGGATCATAAATCCAAAAACCCAAAAGGCAACCCAATCTAGACCGCCGATTTCGGTTCACATTACCCGACAGTTGTTGGATCCGGTGAAGCTGCGCTGGGGTTAAGCGCAGGGGTAGACGCCTGAGGAAGTGATTTGAGCCATTAAATCTAGAGTAGAAATCCGTGAAAACCGTTGATCGGAAGAGTTGCAACCGAGCTAAACTCTAGTGTGCGTGAGAAGAGTCCCAGCTCGCTGATTTGCAGGGACACGCACCTGGCTGCTGGGAGGCTTCGGGATTTCACTCATCGGGATTTTAGGAGTGTAGAACCGCGGTAATAATGAAATCGCGATACCGCAATTTCCGAATAGAATCTGACCGCCCATTGCGCGCCGGCACGCGGTCGAGATCCGGAGGGGGGGGATCGGGATATTTTCCATTGGGAGATCGACATTCCCGTGGAAAAGTACTTGGGGTAATCCAAGTGAAAACCCCGGCAAGATCTGATCCGCTAAACAACAGGACACGCGGGCGAGGATCCCGTGAGAGTCGGAGTTCGGCTATATCGGGTTACCTGGAATTCTTGCCATCCGAATCAATGATCCGCGATTTGCCGAGCAGGATCTCGAACGCCCATCCGAGGGACGTGATGTCGAAGATCAAGCTTGGCCGTGAACCCATGCCAAGTGGCATCTAGGGATCGGGGAATCAAATTTCAGAAGGTTTGTGCATCATGCATATCATAAATCCCAAACCCGATGGGTAACTATAGAAGCCGCGACATATGGTAGCAGTCACATGAGAACGGCGCTTAGCCTAGAGGCTACCGCTAGGGCATATCTGAGATTAAGAGAATCAGCGAGTTCCGAGGACTCGAATCATGCACATCGGAAATCCCCGACACCGTATAGGATAGTTCCGGAAGGAGATAAGACCACCTAATCGGGTAAAGGTAAAGGGAACCAATGTGCTTGGCCCGGGAGTGAATGCTTAAGGAGCGCTTCGGTATTCGGAGGATCGCGAGTCATATGGGTGAATGAGTTTTAACCTTAGAAACCCCGACTCCCGATATAGAACTGGGGATTGGCATTTCAATGCCTACTATGGAGATTTATATTTGTGGGAGATTAACCCCAATTTTTTTAAATTAATATAGTGGGTGTGTTACAAAGATCTTCTTAAAAGACTTACAATCTTTTAAAAACTCATTAATAAAATTTTACATCAACCCTTTCTACTTCAATTAATACTTCTATTGAGGTGCTACATAAAAGGAAAAATAGTACAATCCAACCTCTTTGGTACAATAACAAATGTAAAATTCCTAGAAAATATATTAGGGATGCTTCCAATGCATCTTTAAAATATGATAAGCTAAAAAGACACAAAACCTTAATTAAACGGAAAAAAGAAAGACTATATACATAGAAAGCAAGAGAAGCTTTTGCACCTATTTAAGATAGATCCGAAATTCGAGAAAATTCTAACTCATGAAACTAAAGAAAATAATAAGATCCCTTGAAGGACTGAAATTTCAATCTTGTACATGTATGAACTCTTTAACATCATGGGACACATGTCAAACAACTCTACGAGGATGAAGGTGTCTTCTATGTGAAGACATTAAGTTTGGGGTTGCCGTTCTCAAAAAGGAAAAATTAAGACATGTTGTCACTAAGCTAAAAATATTAAAAATTGGAGGACCGATCCTCATCCCTCACACACATAAGCTCTTCAATTTAGCTATCCAACAAGGCTTCCAAAAACCTTTGACTCAAACCCTCATTGTACCTATTTTAAAAGAGAGGGGTAAAGCAATCCCTCTAATTACATGACCATTATGATTAGTCCTATAGCTAAGCTATATATGGAAGTATTTTCAACAGAAGATCTATTAATTGGCTAGAAATCCATGGGAAAAGAGCTAGAGGTCATCGGGTTTAGAGGCTACCATCCCATTATGGACCACCTTGTTATATTTAGGATCATTACAAAGGAGTTTAGTAATGATAAAACCAATCTCCTTTGTTGTTTTGTTTATTTATAAAATCTTTTGACAATGTTCTCGGGACTAATCTATGGAACATGTTAGAATATTTTCAAAAGTCCCTTCGAGTTAAGAGTTGCTGCAATAAGGCTATATGATAAATTTATTGCCAAGTTTAGGAAAATTGAGGGTTAGTCGAAAAGAAATTAATTGGAATATAGGAGTCAAGCAAGGTTGTCCCTATCCCCTACCCTCTTCAACATCTATATCGATAAGTTATAAGATTGTTTGGAGGACGATGTTGTGTTGGGTTTGACTCTAGTATAGCCAACATCATCCTTCTTATGTTGGATGATTTCGCTCTTATGGTGAAGAGTCTCTATGGCCTAGGTAAGCAAATAATAACCCTCAAGGAATTCTGATATAGCATGGCATAATCAGAACATTAAAAAAAAGAGGTTATGATAATTAAATCCAAAAAGGATCACCTACGATACTTATGTTTATGATACAACAATATTTGGAGGAAGTGCCTTCATATAAGTATCTTGGAATCAATATCCACCACAAACTCAATTTGAATTATAATGTTGAAAAATGATAAATGGAGGGTGGAAAGCCATTATGGGCTCAAAACAATTGTAAATCAACAGACCTTCAGCTATGGGATAAGAAAAAAATAATCTTTCTGACTCTTGTCACTCCTATTATCTTATATGGGTGTGAAGTTTGGGGTTACAGTATATCTAGAGAATCATGGGAGAAAGATAGAACAAGTCCAAAAGAATTTTATAACTTAAAGTCTCAAAATCAAGGGCAATATACCCTATCCTATCCCTCCTCATAGAAGCAAACCTTTCACCCATTGAGAGTATTGCTATGATTAGATTCCTAATGTATAAGAATAAGATAAACAACATGGATGACAAGAGGCTCCCAAAATTGCTTCAAACTCTAGTCAAAACCACCAACATCTCAAGTGAGGATGACATAAAGATGCCAAATTCTATTAAATCATTGGGGGAATACAAGAAGAAGCTATCATATGAAAATATTGATAATATTGCAACATTATCACTTTAAATTTAATAAGGAAACATGTGCTTTAGACAAATAACATAGGTGGATAAAAGGAAATTAAGATACTACAAGGGAGGTGGTCAACCCTAATTTAGAAGATCAAAAATTACCTCTAAGTTTTGAAAAGCGCAAACGTAAAGAAGAAAAATCAACATTGCTAAAATAAGAATAAACTCTCATGAGCTCAAGACATAGTGAAACCTGGGCATTGGACAAATCTAAAACACCATGGATGAGAGAATCACACCTTTGTGACACTAAGGGGGGTGAAGATGAAAAACACTTCCTCTGATTGCTCTCCTATACATATTAGATCTCAATTTAAAAATATCTTTCACATTAACGTAATCTTCCTAACCTCTTGGTCATCAAACTATGGTGATCTTGGAACGCTTCTCTCAATGTTTTTGAGCATAGAAATACAATTTTAAAGAAATTGAGATAATCTCACTTTCTTAAGGTCCGAGAGACCAATTTGGTCTCAATGGATGTTCATCATCATCATCATAAATTTACTAAAAAATAAAAAAATTTGAATTATTTGAGTTTAGTTAGATAATTGAAAGGAGAAATTTTATCTTTTATAACCGGATTCAAATCTCACTTAAAACATTTTCCATCTAAAAATAATTGAAAAATATATAATTAAAAAATAAAAATTATATAATTAAAATAATATTTGAAAAAATATTCAAATATATTTAATCAAAAATAATATTAAAATACTTGTTACTTTAAATCATTATTAAAAAACAATATAATATTAAAATACATGTTACTTTAAATCATTATTATTATTTGGAGAATAATATTAGTTTATATTATCCCCATATCAAGAGTTAGGGAAACAAACAAGGATGCTAGGCACTCATATAGCGATGTAGAAAAATAGGAGGAGTAACAAGATCGCATTTTCTATTTTGCATAACGTAGAAATGTAGATGAGGAAAGAACAACCCACAAACTTGGTTATGCACTTTGCACTACATGCGGCAATGTATAAATGCGGAACTCAACTATGGGAAAAAAGAGCTACAAGACTCCTTTTACATGTTAAAATGTTAAAATGATAAAATGCAGATAAAGAAAGAGCCACTTGAAATCCTCCACACCAGATATAATAATGTAAGAATGCAAAAACTTAACCATGAAATGAAGGAATAACATTGTGGATTTTGCATAAAATACAAAAATGTAAATGTGAAAATGAAAAGAATAAATATTTTTATTATCTTCCCATTATTACACATACACATTAAATAAACTAAATAACTATATTAATATTATGATCAATCTTTCTTGGATGGGGTGACAGATGGCCCTTAGTGGACGACAAGTGGCAACTAGCAACAACGGGTGTTATTAACCCCAGCCGCCAGACTCCCTCCCATCCCATTTGAATGAACCGCATTAAGCCATGAGTTATGGTAGTGCGCTAGGATATCCATGCAGATTTAATGGCCCCTTACACAGACCAGGATGGGCATACAAAGCTAGGTACCAGGTCTAGCAGAGTAGTCACCTCGGCTTTCATGGCAACCATCCTTGTCAATTCACAAGGAATTATGAAGGCTAGCGCCCCTGAGCGCTCTCCCATTCTATCACTTCCTCGACAAGCTCTTTGCTCCTCGGCTCTCTAATTCCTCTGGCCACCCGCCACTACTCCTTTGTTGATCTTTTTGCACAGTCCCACCCAGAATTCATATGCCATGCCAAGGGAGAGGGGAAAATCTAGAAGGGGAACATTGTATTACAACGCCCTAATCAGACGCAACATGCTTGACCCCTATCAACTTTTCTCTAATTACCATAAGCACTCCCAACCCAAGACAAATTTGTTGGAACCACCTCAACAACCCTTGCCTCCCCATTCTAATCCCATAATTGACTTTTGTAGCTGCCATGTCGAAGAGGAAATTCTCCCTCCTAATGAGCATACTCCTCTGCTGAGTTTCCATCCTGAAATCGCCCCTCTTAGAGTCCACACAGAGGTTCACGTTTTTGGCACTGGTGGATGTATTTTGGAGGAAGAAATTCATCCTAGTTGGCAGGTGGAAAATCAACCAACGACTATGGATGCAGATTCGACTATGGATGTTGATTTGGCAGAGGAGCCGCCTCATCTCTCCCCTCTCGACTCTCAAATGAACATATTCAACTCATTTTTTATATGCGACAGAACCTTGATGACCAAACACACAATCAATGAATTCTTTGCCAGCGAATGGATGCCATGACTACAACTCCAACTAACAAAAGGTGCCCGACTTGTGGCCAAAAATTCGTCCCAACTTACAACATTCATGGCAACCCGAGTTCGCATATGGATTAGTTCCTCTAGGTTTATGTTCTCCTTCTAGTTTCGTTACTCATTCAAATATGGACACACTCCTTTCCACACAATGTATGTTAGTCGGTCATAGCGACCAGTTTATGGTTACAATTTTGTTCAAACAATTACAATTTTTGAAGACCACCTATCCCACTCTTCCCACCGTGACAGGATAGATAATAGACATAAACATCGTAGAATGCTAGACTCCTAGATCCTATTAAAAAAAATATTATCATATGATGAACCTTGAAAAATATTGATATTATATCAAATCTAATAACATTAAATGATGAACCTTAGAAAATTCAATACAACCATAATGTTCCAATACAACGAAAGGTTATGAAGTTTTGATAAATAATGTGGCAATTTTTTTATTTATCAATTAATATTTGAGTAACTAAAAATATTAACTTATATTATATTTTACGATACGAGGTTTATAAAAAATTCTTGTGTATTCCGTGAGATTTTCGTAGTTTTCCTATGTATAAGTAGCTTTTAACACTTCTGGTAAAAAAAAAAAAAATTAGCTTTTTAACACTTTTCATATGTCTTTCGTTATCCGCGTAAATATTCCACTAAATGTAAGGCGATCAGAAACAACTCACCAATTGGTCGAAGCATCGTATTCAACTAAATAAGTTGAAGCATGAAATGTCATTGTCAAACGTTTATTTTTCCAATTTAAATAATTTGGTCATATTCAAGTAAATAAATATTTTTACTTAATTATTAATTTAAGTATTGAATATATATTATTTTAATTATTTGCCTTTAATAAAGATAATTTTTTATTTAATTTTTTTTTTCAAGATGGTGATATATAAGAGATAATTCAATTTTTTTTTTAAGATGGTGATATAAAAAATAACAATATTAGGACACGTTAATAATAATAAATAAATAAACAAAAAAAAATTATAAATTAAAACAACTTATATTATAAAAGTAAAGAGATTGGAAAAAATAATAAAACATAAAGATAGGGTGAGGAATTAAAATATGCAGATTTTCATATTTCCTTGTAATGCTGTTTTATAATTCTAGAAATAAATTGTGTATGGGTTAGGAATATTTATAAATTACCTCATTCTAGAAAACCGAGCTAAATTAAGGAACTTCAAAAGGTAAATGAAGTCATGAAGAGAAATCGAAAAGCTATTGTTAGAAATCAAAAAGCTATCGGATATTTGAGACACATAAATAAAATTCTAAAGAATTCCAAGTAATCATTTACGATAGTCTTAAGGTCTCATAAACCAATTTTGTCTCAATGGATGTTAATCATCATCATCATCATCATCATCTCTCACACACACACACACACATACATATATATATATATATAATGTACATGTATACCATTTTATTTCGAGATTAACACAAAATTCATTTAATATAAAAACAAATAGAAAAATAAAATAATGTAAAATGATCATTAATTAAATATTGTTTTTTATTATAAAATATACAAAATGATAATATAAAATTAATTGATAAAAATTATAAAATAAAGTGAAAAAATAAATCTTAAAATGGTTTTTTAAACTATTTTATCATTTTGTTAATAAGTTATATATATATATATAAAATCTATTTTTAAGGACATGGTCAAGTCATACACCAAATTGGTCTATGAGACCTCATTGTTTGTGGGACAAGGGATCCCCTTCATGCAACTGCTAAAGTCTACGGAGGAATACATACCCTACCCTGCCCCCCTTTCGATTTGAACCAACACAATCTCACCTCACTTCGCATCACCTCACTCTCAACCTTCACCTTCACATTTACAATGTTCACCCTCACCTTCACCCCCATAAATATAGATCAAGAGAAACTATTAAACACCCCTCCACCCCATTCCCTCATTAGAGATGGTTGCGTATAAGTAAGTGATAAAGTAACATTAAGGGGTTATTTTGCACGTATACATATAAACAAGAACACATATATTTTGTATTAAAAAGTTGTTGCAAATGTATTGGCAAGTATAATAATACAAAAAAATAGAGTTTGTCCAAAAACAAAATTCTAAAACTATCCAAAACTTGAAGCTTATTATTCAAAGAAACATGACAATCCTTCGCAGAGGATTTTGAAAAGATATTACTAGTATAAATTGTACAGAAGATGCCTAAAATTAAATGAAATTTGCAAAACATTAAATATTGATACTGGATAAAGGCATGATAATTGTAAGCTTCCTCTTAGTTCTGTGTTATGGCCTGAAATTTCTAGTCTACACCCATCATTTCCACGTCGTCTAACTGTTGTTACACAGTCTCATCTTCCTTGATTTCTTCAACTATTGATCCAATATATAATCTAGCATTTGAGGCAACTAAAGTGGGACTTCTAACCAAATTCACAATCATTTGACGAAGAGCAACGCACCCAGCTTGAAATGATTATATTTGCCTCTTTTGACTGTGCAAGATTTCCAGGATGAAGGCATATTAATTATTTCTAATTTCTTCCCAAGAGTGCATCTTACTAGTCATAGAGAAAATCAAATTCCTATTACTTGTAAAAAAATATTCATGTCTCCTCATAACTCTATGTATATCAGTGGTTTCACACAGTGGCATCTCCCATAATGCAAGTGGTCCATTTTGAAGGCACTACAAAACACTTGCAAATTCCCCCTTCCATTTCCCACAAATTCCACTAGCAAATTATCGTAACCATTAACCAAATCATTTTCCAACATCCCCTTAGACAAGTGACAATAGAGTAAGAGACTTTCAAAATCGTAATTTATTCCACATAAACTTGGCACACTAACCTTTTGTTTTTCTACACAAAAAGAGAGACACACATGAGTCTTTAGTGGAAACAACAATAATTAATCCATGATGTCAGGTGGCCCATGCCAGTTTAGAAAGCAACCAGTGCAAGAGCGACCAAGCCACTAATTGGGACCTCCAAGTGAGCCAAAATCCCATGAGAAAGAACTAGAAATATTCTCAAGTCCAGAGGAAAGAAAATCCCAATTTGAGCTAGATCATAATAGAACAAGAAACATTAGAGTATCCCCTACTTGCCTTCCAAAATAATCCACTAAATCATTATCCCACCTGCAGAAGAACTTAAGTCCCTTTGCAAATGATTAACCTGCTTTAACATTAAACATTGAGTGTGTGAGAACACTCCAAGGGTGATACTCCTTGAATGTCTTATTCCAAGATTTAAATGCCCATGCCATTTGATATCCTATTTGGCTTTCATTTAAAGCATATCCATGACTATGATTTGAAAATAAGGAATAGGGAAATTTGTAACTCCTCTTTTAGTTCTTAGGATTCCATAATCCAACTAAGAGGCCATTTTGGTAGAGGATCTGCCTATTTGTTAAGCTCCCTTAAGATATGGTAATATTTGATGGTTTCAAACCAACTAACTTCCTTTTGTATTCACCTAATATTTCTTACGAGTTTTCCAACAATCAAACAGAAAGATATGTGCATCAATTTGATAAATAACATTGAATCTGCAATAAAAATTAGGCTTTTAATATGACTTACATCGAAAAGCTTCAATCCTTAGAAAAGAGCCAATGCCTTCAATCCTTAGAAAAGAACCAATACCTTCGCTTGGTTATTTGATGTTGTACCCAAGCCCCATTCAAAAGTAATTTCTTGAATTGTCTTGGGATAAAGAACAATCCACCCCTCTCCTGGCACCCTGTTATCTTTCATATTACCTAAAGCGTGAGTGCTCTTTTTTAGTTCAACCAACATTCTTCTTTGGATGATTGGGACATGAATAAGTGGTCTTATTTAAAATAAAACCATATGTATCAACACAATATCTTCCACATTCTACTACAACGATAAGTTTCTTGGTTTCAAAGTGTGAATGAAATGAAAACTTTAACTTATGCTTCTATCTTTAGCATTAAATGTCTTTCTAAACAACAAGCTTCCTTTGCTTCATTGGTTTTACTCGTACTATTAAAGGTCGGTGGTATTTAGCATATGATGCAACCAAAGAACAGACACCACAATGAATCACAAAGTCAACGCTTCCTCTTCATCACAGTGAATGATAATGCAAATGGTTTTTGAGTGGTCCATTATTTTTTTTTTAAACATACATCAACTATGTGATTATACATTCATATTCATATTATTGTGTTAAACTCATTTTATCAAATCATTCTTATCATTCTTAAGAATCTAAAAATCAAACCAATATCCAATACAAATAACATATAGCCTTATTCACAAAATTTTCTTATTAATCTGGAGATCAAACCAATATCCATTACAAGTAACATATAGCCTTGTTAGATATAATTAATGGATGAACATCCATGTCGATCTTATGAGAAGCACAAGATAGACAATTAAAACCTCACATTAATTTAAAATCTTTAAAATGCAATTTAAAATTTTCCATTAGATCTCAATTATTGTTTTTTTTAACTTACCTTATAATTTTTAATTTGTACTCCCCACATATACATATATATTTTCCTAATCTATTATGAAATGGTCTCTTTGTCTCTTATTAGTCCCTGTCGAAGGCAATAAGGGACTCTAGCGTTCAATATGGCGTTGACCATTAATTAATTTGCGTTTGACTAAAAATATTTTTTGACAGTCCAAACTTGTACATAAGAATGAAATAAAAGTTATTTTTTTATAATATTTAAATTAAGTTTCTCAAACATCCTATTGGCTAGACAAATTGATGTCTTATTGCCAAGCCATCTTACATAACCTAAGTTTTCATATATTTAACCTAAGTTTTCATCTATAAGTCCTATGCCGAGCCATCTTAAGTTTGGCTCTCATACGATGCATTTTATGCAATGTTAGATAATACCGTAAGTTAGATAATACTGTAACTTTGTTTAAAATTTTTATGAGGATGACAACTACTTTATTGAAGAGATGCAACCACATTTATCTCCCACAAACTATGGCGAGCTTACCTCAGCCATATCCACCGCCTTGCAAACTTTGACCAGCTTTCCCCCGTCATATCCACCGCCTTAGCCATATCAACCGCTTGCAAACTCTGACCAGCTTGCCCCTGTCATATCCATCGCCTTTGCAAGACAACCAACTTATCCCCACGACCATCTTGCCCCTGTCATATCCACCACCTTTGCAAGACAACCAACTTATCCTCACGATATTCACCGCCTTGCAAGACAACCAACTTATCCCCACGATATTCACCACCTTTGCAAAAATAGAAAACATGCTAGTAGCGCAAGAAGCACTTGCAGTAGAAGAGGTAGCGATTGACTCGAGATTTAAAGGCTCTCGGTCGGCCTACGCTAGAACTAGGCTCGCCTCAAGGGATCGTTCTGTATACATGCTAGTATCCCATACTCTCACTATCACTCTCAAAAGCTAGGAATCCAACAATTTACCTAGTTTCAGAGCAACTTTCATCATGGGTTCTTGCTATGCGTCTGTCTGTTTCGTACTAGAACATGAGCGAAGGGATCTGGTTATTAATCAATGGATGAAACCGATGGAATAGGCTATCGATCAATGTGATCTGCTTTTCGATCTCGATCAACCGAAACTGAGTGAGCCAACGGATTCGAGATTTGGGGAGCCAAGTCTTAACAAGACTTCGTATTCCATGACCTTGAATGTCCCCCGAGTCTTTGTATCTCTAACATGTGACAAAGCGAGGGCACCTTCAGTAAAGAAAGAATCTCTTTCAATCCCTACCTGCACCTTACCCACACTGCGCTGGTCTATATCTATCTATAAATAAAGGTGAGTTAATAGCCAACCAGGTTGTGTTCTTCCTTTCCTCTGCTATCCACCACGAACCTGGGAGGATTGAAGATTTGGCCAACCGATGGATCTAATATTCCTTGTATGATAAAGTACCACATGAGTGGATATATAGGAATCCCGCTCAATCCAGAACCCTTCAAGACAGACCACAAAGAAAAATTCATGCTCATGGGGGAAGGGAGAGTGCTATATCAGACTACGATGTCATACTACGATGAAAGCAGAGCTGGTTGAAACCACTAAGTCTAAGTAAAAGGTTTCTGGGGAGGGAAGGCAGAAATGATTCATTCGAGGAAATATTTTGAGGTTTGACAGGTTCTGCAACTAACAAAGGGCTAACTCAAGAAAGAATATGAGGGGGGGTTCAAGCGGGAGAAAGACTCTCCTCGATCTATCTGTTGCTCCCTCATTGATACCGATTGGAAAGACTAACTAACTTGTAATGGGCTTTGATGGAGCTTCTTTGTGGTCGTGGCCCTAGGAATCTGGAGCTACCCCCTACTATGAACGAAACTCGCCTCCCCTAAATATTAATAAGAATAAATCGTAGGGTACAACTTCAATGCCAACTAGATCACTCCTATTTGAAAGACAACGAAATGAGAAGCACCTTCCCGTTGTTGAGATTTCCAAAGGGAATAACATTATTATTATGAATAATCCACCTCTTCCCTCACCTCATCGGAGTATGCCTCGCCTATCTCACCTGAGTATGCCTTGGTATCCTACCTGTATATTGGGTGAGGGCCGAAGGTCTTGCCCTTGCCCGCATCGAGCAAGCGGGTAAACCTCCTTCCAACAATCAATCAGAGTTGACGGAAGTCGTGGGAAGTCTACACATTATTGACTTAGCCTTTTGGAGGCCATATACGGGTGGTTGTTGGCTTTCCACCACCTTCATACGGGAGATTACTGGTCCTACCTATCACTGTTCAATTTACTCGGCCAAAAATGATGAAAATGTAAGAACACACATAGTGAGCGAGATTCAAACCACATATACGCTTGGATTCGTCGAACCGAGACAAAGAAAGGCCAAACAACTATCATATCTCGGACTACTAAAGATATTGTAGTTGATCGGGATAGGTGAGGCAGGGTAATCGTACGTGGTAGGGAGGATGCCCACCCTATAGGAGGTTTACAAGCCCATGAGCAACACAAGGTACGGGTTAAAGATTATCAGCCAAACAACCAACTAGCAAGAGAAGCAGCATGAGATCATGTTCAGTCTCAGTCTCAGTTAATTTAATTTGTTAATGATGGATGAGATTGTCCAGGTGCCGACCACTAGGGGCTATAGGCTGCATTTGTCGACATCCTACATCTGCTAACAAACATTTGTTTGACTAGCCCATACCACGTTGCAATTACCAATTTCCAGTTTCTGGCTAGTTGTTGCTAGAGCGTTGTTATTAGGTAACTTCACACCACGTTTCAATTACCACTTCCAGTTGTTGGTTGACAGTGGGACCCAGTCCTAAAAAAATCCACTTATATTTTATAAAAGAAGCTAGGTAGATTTCTCATGAAAAAATGAATGTCAGGGTGTGCATTTGCTGACTCATATGGAATTCACCATGTGGAAAAGCGTGACAATTTCTTGCAAACCTGTACCCTTATCAAATTCGGAAGAATCTACAGTCCGAAGGTATGGATCACACAAGTTCATATTAAATCTTTTCTCAGATATGTAAAGCGTAATTTGCTTCTATTTGTCTCTCATTTTCACTTATAAAGTTATTGGGTTGTTGTTATGAGGGAGTTGTTGAAGAATTTCGCATAATCGATGGGAAAGACCCTTCATAGGTACAATTTCAATTTCAGTGGCGCTTCGCCAACGACTTATTTGGATTAATCTTAGATTTTGGTCTCCTCTTGACGTCATTGAAAAGTAGATCAACTCGTTCATGGCGGTATGGCACATGTACTATTAAATAAATTTTCCTAAAACTTAGACCGGGCTAAGAATTAAATTGGATTACTACTGGCTTAATACAATTTGACATGTATATATTTGCAATCTTAATTTTCAGCTTGGATGCGAAGCTTTGTAGCAGATTATGGTGTCCTAGTTATGGTTATTGCATGGACTGGCGTTTCCTACTTAGCAGTTGGACATATACCCTTCGTTATTTCAAAAAGGTTACAAAGTCTGCTTGCATAGTCTCATGAAGCTCGACAAACGTGGACAATTATTCAGGTTTGTTTAGGATCATATTCGTGATAGATTATCGAACTTAAGTCTTATTGCATCCAGAAAAGTGATGTCCTGTTCTGAGTGAAATACAAATCAATCAAAATAGACCCTTTTTCAGCCATGGATTTTGGCACCATTTATGGAAAAATAATGGGTCTACTTATGGGTTTGCTCATATTTTCATTATGTTGGAAGAGAGTAAGCTAATATTATAGCAAAATAATTCTAAAATCAAAAATTTCAGCACCAGGTTCTACTCATATTTTCATTATGTTGAAAGAGAATAACATAATCTTCTAGCAAAATAATTCTAAATCAGAAATTTCAGCACCAGGGTTTTATTATGATCCAAGTTTTTTTCAATTATGAAATAATGTCCAAGATTTTGCCTGAATAGATATAGATCCCCAAAAATTATTAGTATCCCACATCGTCAGAACTCAAAACTCTGATTTTCTATGTTATAGGATTCCAATAGCCAGAGAGGAGTTTGATTAGACAATTCTTACTTAAAAGAGTATTGAAGGTTTCCCACTCTATTCAGATCTCTGGGAAAACTTGGAAAGCACAAAATTGACAGAAGTATGAAAAAGTGTGCTTTCATTAATCTTTATCAAGTGTCCTTGATGTACAGTCCAGGTGTGGATATCTGGACAGTCTCTATCAAACAGACTAAATGCACCTTTCTGACTAACCCTCTCCAGAATCTGGGTTCATGGTTCAAATCAATCCAGTGGATTTCAGATTCTGCTGAAGTCACATAGACTCCAAAAACCTTTAGAACATGGTGAACCATGGGAAAATCATAAATCCATTTAGAATCACAATTCATAACGACATTTGAGTGGAAATCATACCAAAATATTTCCAACAAGCACTGATATTTGTCTTGCTAGCCCACGCCAACGGATTTTCTGCGTGCCTATGTGAAACCTTAGAAAACACTGTAAATCAACTACAAACCAACAAAAATTCACTAATCCTTGTATGATAAAAATCTTTCAAGGTTTACACGCCATAGGTTTTTTTTTAATGCCAATCACTGACGGTTATGTTGTATTTATGCTAATAATTCCATCCACCCATAATCATATGAATTCTGAATCAAAAGATTAAAAAACAATCTAAATCAACTACAAAATGGGCTAAGATAGATTAATGAAAGACAAATATCCTTCAAGGTTTGCAAACCATAGTTTTTTTTTTTAATTTCAATAACCCCAAGGTTACATATACGATGAATTTATGAGATGAATTTATGTTAGCAATTCCATTTACCTATAATCATATGACTCCTTAATTAAAACTTTAAAAAACAACGTGAATCAATTACAATCGAACATAGATTTACTCGATAAAAATACTTTGTGCAAATTCATAAAGATAAAAATCCTTTGAAGTTTACAATTTAAAAAAACTCCGAAACATCGAGGGTTTCCATAAATATATGGTAGTAATTCCATCTACCTAGAATCATATGACTCAATTAAAACCTTATTGAAAACAATGTAAATCAACTATAAAGAAGGATAAATCAACTACACACCATCAGTTTTTTTAATCCCAATCACCCAGGGTTATACTGAATCCATATATGACTTCTTAATTATTGTTTTTGTGCAGGATATGGGAAAGGTTTCAATCTCATATATTTTTGCCGCATTAATCCCTGCTATCATGATCACATGCCTATATTGGTTTGATCATAGCATAGCATCGCAATTGGCTCAGTAGAAAGATTTTGATTTAAGGAACCCCTCATCTTACCATTATGATATCCTAGTCTCAAGTTTCATGGTATGTACCTCGATTCCCTCAATAACCCTTAAAAATTCTTGTTATATCAATTTGCATTCTTTGTATATATGATAGTTTTAAGTTCATGTTATATCAATTTGCATGCTTTGTACATCTGACAGTTTTAAGTGAACACAGGTTGTGATAAGTGGGCTCATATTACTAACTTATACGATTAATATCTTATAATACACAAGTTCTTGGACTGTCCTGGTCCATACAAGGGTTGACCAGTGAAAAATAAATTGCAGGATTTCTCAGGGTAAGGGAGGACGCTAGCATGACAGTTCTCAGAAAATGGATATGGAGATGTAGTCAAAGAAAATATGACCAATGTAACATTGATAACACATAATTTGTCTAAATTTAGGAGGTTGTATCTAAAAAAAATTCTTCATTGATCTTATTGATTAGAGGTTGTGGGGTTAAAGGGCTTGCAAGGATCTCTTATGAATTTCTTGGTCAATGTCCAACTGTTTGCCTACTATTTTAAGGGTTGTTGGCTATCCTGCTTATGCTTATAATTTAGATATGCTGATGTACAAAACATTGTGCTATCCTGCTTATAATTTAGATATGCTAATGTACAAAACATACACAATGGTCTTTTGTTTATATAAGTAACGAATAACAACAAAGACATCGCTATTACCGCATCCCTATTACGACAGGGACATCGCTACTACTGTAGCAGTGGTTAGATATATATTTTCCTAATACATTATGAAATTGTCTCTTATCGGATATATATTTTCCTAATCCATTATGAAATTGTCTCTTATTTATCATGGTTGAAGTTCCTTTGCCAATAACCCTAAGGTCTTAGTTTCTTAATCTTTGTTTTTTATTTTTTTAATCTTTTCACTTACTCTCTTTTGTAGGATTTGTAGATTGTTAGTTCTACCTTAGTGTTTTGTAAAGAGTGTTTGCTCTTTGCAACATTCCTTATGAAAGAAGTAGGACTTTTCTTCTAGGTTTCTTCC
>SNQJ01S0097023.1:0-13308 GCA_010110895.2 Picea sitchensis
ATGTTGAACCTTGCAGAGTAGACCCTAGAGTCGTTGTTATTAATCGAGGAGGCGTTGCTACAAGAGAAGACAAAGCAGCCCAAGGAAAGACTGAAAATGAACACGGAGTCAGGAGAGCTACATAAAATACCCCAACGTTCGATGATAAGAAATAAAGACAGATATTCGAGGAGGAAAGAAAAGAGTTCAAAGGAAATCAAGGATCTTCATCAAAGAGTTAACCAGAAATCAAAGAATACAACATGCCTCAGGCGTTTGATCCATCTGCATCACCAACAGAAGGGAAAGAGGTAAGAAAACTCATGGAATTCTTTCACACTTGTGTTAAGTTGATTCAAGATAAAGGCATTGTACAAGAATTACAAGATTTAATCAAGCAGTATGAACTAGGAAAAATAGACCCTTACTGAATAGAGAAGTGCACAAAATTGGAAGAAGGAGAAGGACAAATAAATAATTACACTTGAATGCTCAGATAGGAGAGTATGAGATAGACTATGTGGTCCTCGACTTAGGGTCAGAAGTCAATGTCATGACGAAGCAGACTTGGGCACTGATGGGAAAACCCAATATGATATATTCCCCTATCAGGCTTTGCATGGCTAATCAACAAGTTGTCATCCCATTTGGACGATTAGAGCATTTCCTAATGGACATCGATGGAGTAAGAACCTTTGCAAATTTTGAGGTAATTGAAATTGTTGATGATAGTTTCCCTTACCTTGCATTGTTAGGAATTGATAGGCCCTTTGACAATTCCACTATTGTTGATTTAAGGAAAAGACGCATGACATTTGAGAAAGTTGGTCTTAGGATCGTTGCACCTTTAGACCCAAATGAAGGTCCACGATACACAGAACCTATCAGAGAAGAGGACCATGCATTTGAACTGGAAAACATCTACAAATTAACAGCCATACAGCAGGATTATATCAACCCTACAACTGATGAAAATCTGAGCTGGAAAAGTGAGAGCACATGCTCATCCGACTCAGAAGAAGCGTTGGCGAACTGGAAGAACCAGATGTATGAAGTATCTACAAGAATATGTGCTAGGCTAACGAGAGAAGTTCATTGGATTGGCACAATCGTGAGTAATCTACCCACATTTGATGGGCTGAACCCCTTAGAGAACTTATTACAAGAATTTGAGACAAGTGTACCAACACGACAGAGGTTGATGGAAATGGATGAGGCCATGAAAGCCACACCAACAAGATGGTGGGGGACACATAAAAGAAATATTGCAAACTGGACACAATGTCGAACTCTGATGACAACGCAGTTTTCAGCACAAGTAGGAAGCTGTGAAGCACGGTATATAGGTCAAAGCTACCCAAAGGACCATGTACGAATCTGTGAAGAGGCCTGGAGTGACATTCCTAGAGAACAATGGGTACACAGATTCATCAATACGCTAGATCCCACCCCGATTAACTGGTACCTTCAAGCAGAGTTGTGCCTTGTCACTTCAGAATGGGAAGGTATGATCCAGAATTTTATAACCACCTTTTTGTTTGACAGTGAATTTCCTTCTGTAGATCAAGCACTACAGATGGTGAGATATAAAGTATTTGAGGAGGCATCTAGCCTCCCTTTGGAGCAAGAAGAGGATGAATGGATTGCGCCCCTACAAAAACTGCAGACCTGCTACAACATTAATGCTTACGAAGATGATGAACCAAGGAAGGTGAATATCACAGAAAAAGAAGGTCAGAGAGATGTGGAAGGACTAGGAGTTGAACTACCATTCATTGGACAACCGATAAAGATAAAGAAAGTTAATATTCGGACAGAGGAAACACCAAAGCTTGCCAATGTCAGAGATTACTGGGACGCTGCTACCATTGACAAAATCACAAAATTATTGCATGAGTATCAGGACTTGTTCCTGACCAAGTTCATTGATATGAAGGGAATCACAGGACCTATGGGAGAAATGAGAATACCTTTGAAGCCAGACGTGAATCCAGTCAAGCAAATACCCTACATATTGAACTTGAAATATAAGGAAAAAGTGAAGATTGAGATCAAAAGAATGCTGGAAGCAGGGATTATTGAACCTGTCGAAGAGTCAGAGTGGATTAGCCCCATGGTAGTGCAAGATAAGAAGACAGGTGAGACCAAGATTTGCGTAGATCTTAGGAAGTTGAATGATGCTTGTTTACATGATCCTTTCCCTACACCTGTCATAGACGACGTGCTGGATAACGTGGGAGGCCAAGAAGTATATTCTTTTACAGATGGGTTTTCAGGATACCACCAGATCCGCATCGCCAAGGAGGACTGTCATAAGACTACGTTTGCCACAGAGTGGGGAGCCTACCAATATACAGTAATGCCTTTTGGACTAAAGAATGCCCTAGCCATCTTTTCTAGGGTGGTGTTTGAAGCATTCAAAGAATTTTTGCATAAGTTTTTAGATGCATACTTTGATGACTGGACTATTTTTAGTTTGTTGGAAAATCATATTGAATGTCTAAGGCTAATGATGGATAAATGTAGGCAGTGTCAAATTGCTTTGAATTTGAAGAAGTGCATCTTCTTCTCACCATTTGGAGTATTATTAGTTCATATTGTATGAAAGCAAGGATTGTTGGTGGATCCATCCAAAATTGCAATTATAGTTGATTTACCACCACCTACATCAATCAAACAACTATGCACTGCACTAGGACATACTGACTATTACAGGAAATTTATGAAAGGATATGCTCAGATTATTGCGCCATTGGAGAGGTTATTAAAGAAATACTACCAGTTTGGTTGGACAGACGGATTCCAGTAGAGATTCGACACACTGAAACAAAATATGGTCACTGCGCCTATTCTAGTCTTTCCCAACTGGAGCAAGGAATTTCATGTGCATATTGATGCATCTTCTAGTGCATTAGGAGCAGTATTGGCACAAACTGGAGAAGGGGACATTGATCATCCATTAGCATTTGCCAGCAGAAAGCTCTCCACAGCTGAAATCAATTACACTACTATAGAGAGAGAGGGACTAGCCATGGTGTATGCATTGTAGAAATTCCTCCACTACTTGTTGGGAGGACACTTTAAAATGTTTACTGATCACTCCACGCTGAAATACCTAGTCAACAAGCCAGTGTTGGGGGGGAGAATATGCAGATGGCTTCTCCTGTTTCAAGAATATGATTTTGAGATCATAGTTAAGCCAGTAAGAATGAATAAGGGCCCAGACCACCTGTCGAGGTTGGAGCATGGTGGAGAAACTACCAGTTTGGAGGACACACTACTGGATGCATAGTTTCTCTCCATTAGAAAGATTGATGACCACTTCGCAAACATAGTCCAATTCCTGTCAATAGGAATAGCTCCAGCTGAATACACAATTCCGCAGAAGAAACAACTAGTGGTGCGCACTGCAGATTTTTCATTGAAAGCTGGTAGATATATAAAATGGGACATGATGAGATCCTAAGAAGATGTGTGATGGAGGCAGAACGCCCTATGATCCCCAAAGAATCTCATGAAGGCATTGCAGGAGGACATTATGTACGAAAAGTAACTGCGCAGAAGGTTCTGCGAGATGGCCTTTGGTGATCTACATTACACAGAGATGCTAAAGAATATGCCAGAGCATGTGATGTATGCCAGCGAGTTGGAAAACTATCCCAAAGAGATGAGATGTCATTAGCACCACAGATGACCTTACAAGCATTTGAAAAATGGGCCATTGACTTCGTGGGACCTATAAACCCACTAAGAAAGCGCACATGAGCAAGGTATATTATCACTGCGATAGAATACCTGACTAGATGGGTCAAATCAAGAGCACTCAAGGACTGTAGTGCAACTACATATGCATTTTTTATATTCGATGAAATAATAACAAGGTTTGGATTCCCTAAGGTCCTTATGAGTGATCAAGGTACACACTTCATCAATAAGAAAATTGAATCCCTGACTGAAGAATTTGCAGTCGACCATCATAAGAGTACACCTTATCATCCACAAGAAAATGGAACTGTTGAAGCATTCAACAAGATCTTGGAGACAACATTGACAAAGATTTGCAGTGTGAACAGGGATGACAGGGATTTAAGAGTACCAACAATACTCTGGGCTTATAGAACCACTTGCAAGAAATTAACAATGCATACCCCTTTCAAGTTGGTTTATGGTCTTGAAGTTGTTGTCCCAATGGAGCACTTGGTACCAAGATTAAGAATTGTTGCATTTACATACATGGATGATACTGTCGCTATTCATGAGAGGTTGTCATAGTTGGTCGAACTAGAAGAAGACAGATTCATTGTAGGCTTCCATCAACAAATTCAGAAGGAATGAGAAAAGGCCTATAATGACAGACACATCAAGAAGAAGATATTCAAGCAAGGTGATTTCGTCCTACTATATGACAGTAATTTTATCAAACACCTGGGGAAGTTCAGAATGCATTGGCTTAGACCATATGAGATTGTCTATGTTACAGAGGGAGGCGCTACACATATGAAGACATTGAAAGGAGACTGGAAGGAAGGGTTGGTGAATGGGAGTCGGCTGAAGTTGTACTATGACAACCAGCTACCTTGCAACTCTCAGTAGAATCAAGAAGACAAGGGTCCAAGTACCAGGTGCAGTTGGAACTGGGTACCAAACACAGAAAAGATAGTCTACACAAGGATGGGAAAGAGGCATAAAGCAAAAATCAATGGATGCACTACACAGTCGAAAGTCAAAGAAAAACAAGAGGATTAGATCTCAAGTGCCTTGGGATGAGTCACAGGTGAGTGTTGGGGGCCTGTTGGCCCTGGGTTATGGAAGGAAGTGAAGAAAAAGGAAGAAAAGGTAAAAAGCGAGCTTCGTGAGAGACACAGTGGTTGTCACTTGGTCGAAGTGAGAAAAAGAACAAATAATATGGAGCAAAGTGTAGACAAACAAGTTGTTGGATGAGGAGATTGAGGATGACAGATCAGCAAGGAAGACAGATTGAGGATGACTTAGGAAGTGGAAAAAGCCAACATTAGATGCCTTGGAGCACCGCAAGATGGAGAAGGAAAGACAGGTTGGCGAATCCCAGAAAGAATGGGTCAATTTGACCTAGGGTTGTAGACACCTAGGGTTTTGGTAATTAGGGTTTTTGACACCTAGGTTTCAACCTAAGGTTGTCGGTGCGGGATTGTAATGTATAAATAGAGGTCGAGAGGACCTAGGTCAGGTCGGTACTATGGTTGAGCCTTGTTGTCGACTATTTTTCATTGGGATAATATTGTATTGAGGGTGAGAGAAGCAATGAGGGAGAGAGAGAGAGCCTTTTGGTATTGTAATATCTTCATCTGGGTGCGAAGATCAAGTCCTCCAGTTGGGTGCGTAGGAAGGGAGAGAGGAAGAGAGATGGAGAAGAGAGGATCTGTTGGACAAGAGCACATATCATAATTGTAAACTTTATCTTAATATATCATAAGCACAGTTATGTGGATGTAGCCCTAGAGAGAGGGTGAACCACATACATCTGTTGTTGTGTGTGTGATTGATGCTCTAAGCTCTGTTGTTGTTATATTGTTATCTGGATCATTGTATTAGATCATATCTATGGTTGTGAAGGATAGATCTAGCTATTTGAATGGTAAATTCATGTTATGTTGTTGTTGTAATAAGAACCACGTGATATTACCCTAGTTTTAGACATCTTTTTCCTGCAACCCCCTCATAGTTGCTTCAGGTGAGACTGCATCTGCTTCGCAGGTGCTGCCGAAAGGGCCAATAGCTAGGGCTTGTTGGTGCACTCCTGGAGATGAACCCTAGGTCTGCCCATGTGCCAACAGGATCCCTGGGAGAGCATATATAAGTTTATTTTTTGGGATTTTATCTTTTTCCAACTACAAGCATCTAGCCTTCATCCCCTTCTTCCCATGAAATGAGGGACAACCCCTGATTTGATCTGTACACCCGAAAATCCCCAAAGGTAAGGAGATGAGGGGATGAAGTGTCGAAAGTGACAAGTATGGTCAGGAATGGAATGATGACTCATCAAAGGACCTTCCATTAGTATCCCTATCCCTAAGGATGACCCACTTACTAGGGCACAATGTCAACCACCAAAGTGAAATAGGGAAAAGAGAATAATGTCCAAGAAAATGTCACATAATCAAAAGTAGTAATAGATGTAACAAAATCAAATGCCTCAAGTATTGAAATGAAACTCACCATAATAATTGACTTGTACCTCATGGAGAAAGACCCAATGTCTTTTGGAGGCTAGTTGATGTAGTGGATACTGTCATGATGAACCTAGAGTTATGGTGGTGAGGTGGGTCTTTGTCTGTGCAAGTGGACACTACTGGTCAAGTTGTCTCTTGGTACTCCATGTATGTAACCTAAGGGCCTTGAGACATTATATCCATATTTATCCCTAGGAGTTGGGGATAACATGCATTCCAAACACCTAGCAATAAAATAAACCACTTCTTTATTCATACCTAGCCAATAATATTGGCCCTTGACAATTGTAATAGCCTTCTAGTAACTGAAGTGTCTAGCATAAGGAACATTATGCATTTATTTTAATATCATATTTTTCAATTCGTGAGAATTTGGAACGTAAATTATGCTCTTGTATATGATAATTTCATCATTTTCCATCTTATAGTTTTCCATTTTCTACTGCAAATCACCTTGCTGAAATTTTTCCTTTATCTCCATGTACCGTTCATGTGATTTTTCAGCCTCTAGAATTCTATCTTTCAATTTTTTTTGGTACATGCTAATGGTTGTAACATGCACTGATGCACTCTCCTACTGAGTGCATCAGGCACCTTATTCTCCTTACCCTTTATATGCTTTATATCAAAATCATATTCACTGAGGAAATCCAACCATTTGCTCTTCCTGACATTTAAAGTTGGTTGTCCAAATAAATATTTCACACCACTATGGTTTGTCCTCAACTCAAATATTTTCACCATGAGGTAGTGCCTCCACATCTTCAAGGCATGCACTATGGCTACCAATTCCAAATGATGAGTAATGTAGTGTATTTCATGCTCCTTTAATTTTCTTGATTCGTAGCACACCACATGTACATTCTGACTAAGATATCCACCAAGTTCTTCTTTACATGCATTTGTGCATACAATGACGTCTTCATTTGGATCAACAATCCTCAATATTGGAGCACTAGTCAACAAATTCTTCAAGTGTTGGAAACTTCTTTCAAAATTTGATGTCCACTCAAACTTCACACCCTTATTTTGCAAGGAAGTGATTGGGTGTGCAATATTTCATAATCCTTCAATAAATATTTTGTAGTAACCTGCAAGTCCCATGAATGATCTCACCTCAGAGACATTCCTTGGTGTTGTACACCCTTCAATGGATTTTATCTTCTCTGGGTCCACTGCTATCCCTTCCTCTAAAATAATATTCCCTAAGTAATGTATCTAATGTTGGTAGAATGAGAACTTTATCAAATTTGAAAATATATAATGTTCTCTCAATACTTCTAGCACCATCCTCAAGTGATGCTCATTTTCTTCTTCAGATTTTGAGTAAATAAGTATGCCATCTAGAAATAAAATGACTAGCTTATCCAAGTATTCTATGAAAATACCATTCATTAAACACATGAAGACAGTTGGTGCATTTGATCAATGATAACCCAAATGGAACCACTGTGAACTCATAATGGCCATACCTTGTTCTGAAGGAAGTCTTGCTAATGTCTTCCTCATTAATTCTTACCTAGAGATAACCTGACCTGAGATCAATATTAGAGAATACTTTAACATCTTTCAGTTGATCAAAGAGATCATCTATCCTTGGCAAAGGATACTTGGTCTTCACAATTACCTTGTTCAACTGACTGAAATCAATGAAAATCCTCAAGGTTCCATCCTTTTTCTTCACAAATAGTATTGGGGCACCCCAAGGAGACACACTTGGGCATATATACCCCTTCTTTAGAAGTTCCTCCAGCTACATTTGCAACTCCTTCAACTCGGGTGTACTCATCCTATAAGGAGATTTGGATATTGGGGTTGTTGCAGACATCAAATTTATGGAGAAATCAATATCTCTCTTGGGTGGAAGCCCCAGTATTCCTTTAAATACATATTCAAACTCTTTTAGAACTACATAATCTTCAATACCTTGTACTTTATCCTTAGGTTCCTCCTCCATATGTGTTGCAATTACTTGACATCCTTTCCATAATTTTTTCATTAGCTGCAAGGCTGAAACTTCTCTGATTTTTATTGCTCTTGGAATAACATGAAATGTCCTTGGGTTCCCTTCTTCATCCAATAAGGTAAAATCCTTATTATAACAATAAAGAACAACATTATGTTGGACCAACCAATCCATACCGATCAGACAGTCATATGAGCCCAAATATATGATATTCAAATGTTCCCTTGTGCTTAATCCATTCATGTCCATTGGGCATGCCTTAACCATCTCATTAATCTTCCTCTTAGCTCATGTAGATAGATACACCGTCTAAGGTTTTCCAAGCTTCCTTCTTGGAAAATGAAATATTTCCACCATCTTAGGATCTAGATAACTATGACTAGCTCTTGAATCAATCAAAATAGAAATGGGTTGGTTGTTGATCTTACCTTCCACTTCAATCATATGTGACTCGAACTTAGCTTGCTTGTTATCTATAGATGCGTAAATCCTTGGTAAATTTCTTCCCATGTCCTCCATTGTTTCAGATTTTTGTACATTGTGAACATTCCTCACTTTTTCACCTCTGTGAGGAAAATCTATGTACATATGATATCCCCCACAACCCCAACATTGAATAGTTGGTTTCCTTGGTCTTTAACCCATTGTCTCAGTCATTTTGGGTTCCTTAGGAGATTGTTTTCCTTGAGAATTATTTCGGAAGAATGGTGGCTTTGTCCCCTTCCTCCTCTATAAAAAAATTATCTTCTTCTTGTCTTCCCATGCCTTTTGGAAAGTTGGTCTTCCTCTATGCTGATAATAAAGGAATTTATCTCTCCTTATGGTTTCCTCTAGTGTCTTGGGATCATCATATTGTATCTTGTTTCTCATAAATGATGGCATCCCACTCAGGTACCTCTGAATCATAAGGTGTTCATACTTGATGAAAGAAAGATATTTTAACGGCTCTAAGAGCCTCCTTTCATACTCATCTATGGTCGTACTCCCAAGATTGATTTCAAAGAACTCCTTCATCTTCTTATCATAGTATCGTTTGGCTAAGTACTTATTTTGAAAATACCTTTTTAATTCTCTCCAAGTAACCTTTTTCTCATCAATGTGTTGCACATGCACAAATTGATCCCACCACATTGATTATTTTTCTTTGAGTTGATATATGGAAATTCTTCCTTTTTCCTATGAAGAGTAATTATTCAACTAAAAATTATTTCTCAGGCCCAACAACCAGGTCTCAACATCCTCATATTTCTTGTGTTCACCATCAAATGTAGGTGGTTCGATTTTATTCATTTCTCCCTGTAGCTCATCCACCCCAGACTTCTTATGTTTCCTGATAGGGGATGGACTTGAACTACTGTGTGTTATCCTAGTTGAATTCCTTGGGGAGTGATGGTGATGCCTACCAACACTTTTGGTTCTTCTCCTCTCATCATGAGACTTGTGACTCTCTAATTTTCTTGACTATGTCTTCTTATCCATCTTCTTCTCTATTATGTCCAAGCTCAGCATTAACTTGATGTTAAAGCCTTCTTATTTATCCCTGTATTTCATAAGCTTCTAGTTATCAGCTTTATAAATTTGGACATCCTTTTGCAAACTTTTTATTGTCTCTACCAAGTTCATTCTCTCTTCCTTTCAGTCTTCTCCATGCCCATTGGATTCTTCTACTACATCATCCACACCCATACCAAATATTATTCCTTCATCTTCATAATTGTAAGTTCCTTAGGCATCATCCATGTCTTAGTTTACTGATCTTCCTCCTAAATTCTGCTTACATCGAATTATGTTCTTGTTTCTACAAAATGTGTATGCAACAAGATTTGTAAGGCTACAAGAATTTAACAAATTCATCATTTTATACAACATTTTGTTCTTCATAATTTTATCATAAATAATTTATTTATGATTTCTTGTGAATTCTTAATATTTTTATTTTTTATACATTCTTGAGTGAATACACGGACTCCGCTATCCACAAATCCTCATGACTAATTCTCGTGTCCCCCTTCAAAATATTTGAGAAGGAATATTATTAATGGCATGTCAGGGAAGAGAATTTTGTTATCTATAGCATCCTAGTTTCAATGCTCAAAAACCTTTCGATTATCTTTGAATTATATCTTGATCATGAAGCTTTTGTTGCCTCCAAAATACAATCTTGCATTATATCTCCCTTAACTTTCTCCCATACTTAGAAACTTTTCTTAAGTTTATCACGATTTCATGACTCCATTTCATTCATGTTATAGCTTCTTCCTCCTCCAAAGGCACCATGGTGTTCCATTGTATCCATTATACTCGTATACTTAGTAATTTTCTTTGATATCTCACTATGGTTCACGATCATTTTCTTATGCTTCATCACCTCTGCTATATCCTTCACACCTACGAAGTCTTGAAACTTAGTCAAATTTCAAAATTTCACCGTGGGTTCAGGTGATCCCATATTTATTTTACTCTTAGAACTCCATCCACCCATACGCCCTACCAATGCTTAGGACTTAGTCAATTTTCCACTTCTTACCACATGTTCACGGGTCCGTAGGGATACCATACCTCTTTCCATATCCTCAATTCTTTTCGTGTTATGTTATAGCTTAACACTTTGACAAATTCCAAGATCTTACCACGGTTTCATGGGACTACCAGTTGGCATGCCACATGGCTCCAAATTACATGCCAACTGTCATCCCATCCAACATGTACCTGCCACCATGGAAGTACATGTCTCTCTTCTAACACATCAGCTAACATGTGGCATCCTCGTATGATGATGTCATCATACAGGAAAATACCCAAATTTATCGAATTTCGCGTGTTTTCAAAATTTCCAAAAATCTCCAATATTACTTAATTTTGAAAATATTTCAATGGACACCATTGAAACTTTATATCAGCTTCATATGGCTGAATTTGTCTTTTTGAAATTCGTCATCTTTCTCATTGAATATCCATAAATTTATCGGCAAAATTTTGGGGATTTTGCCCAATTCTTCTTTTTTTTATCGACCACCATTGAAGCTCTACATATAGTTATATGTGATAAATTAGAGCCCTATGTGAACCAATTTAAAATTGGAACATGAAATTCGACCCCCCTTCCTATTGAATTTTTTCATAATTGCACTACCGAAACTGGAAATTTGCTCAATTTCATCCAATTTCACCTAAGTGCATTATGAACATAATATTCGGCAAACTGCAGGCTCAAATTTGGCCCATTAAATATTTAAATTGGAGATTGTTAGTTTTATGGGCTTTATTCTTGCAAATTATCCATGAAATTTCTCAAATTTCACCCCAGTAGTTTAATCAAACAAGTTGTAGACACACTCTTTCCGACATTTCTGTCAAACAATTTTCCTACATAATATGTGATTCCACTTCTGTGTTCTGATAAATGGCCCATGCAAGATCAATTTTGAAAATTGGGCTCTAATACTACATTGTAGAATCCCTAGACTCCTTTTGGGCAGTGCCACATGAAATTTTCCAAACTTTGATACCATTTAAGTAACTGATATACTTCTTCAAATGATCAGATTAATGCATGATAACAACAACTATATACATATACAACATATATAGGAAATACCCATGAAAATAAATGCATAAATATTAACACAACATTAAAATTTTGAAAAAATAGACAATTATCTTTAGTCAAAATAACATCGACTGCGCGTAGACCTTCCACGTTCCTCCCAGCCCTAGACTGCACTGCTCATAACTTTCAGAAATGCGTCACCCCGAGCTGGGGTTATACTCCAGAATAAGGTTTCTTAGACAACATAAAACTTAGACTCAGGTGCCAACTCAAACTAACAACTTAGAGTCTCTCATTCCCCACATGCTTGTCTCACCCCAGGAAGTGTGCCCCTTCTATGATCAATAGTCCTTCAGCTTCCCTTCTAGGGCTTCAACAACAAGCCAGACAGGAAGTCTCGGAGCCCTATATTTGCAGCTTGGAACCTTGGGATATCAATTATGAGGAATTCTCTCACCTGGAGAGAATGCTCACTAGCCTGACAACCCGCTTCTTCAATGTCCTACAAGCCTAACAAATTGCCTCTTTAATACCATTCCAATGCTCTACTTTGTATAGGTACAAGTACGATAATGGAAGAATGAAAAGTCCCTCCCAACAACAATGAGGTGATTTTTTTTTCCTTCATCATAAAAAAATCCTCTAAGAATGAACTATAGTCCTCAAAACTTTTGTGCATATTCCCAACTTGAAACTTGTCTTGTTGGGAGCTACATGAGCCACACATGGGTTCCCTACCATCGTGATACCTTTCCTCATAGGGACTTAGGATAAAATGCATTGTCCCCTACTTTTGACTTAAAATTTAGGAATGTTGTTAAAATATTCCTTTTTGGATTAAGGCCCCTTAGCTTAGCCCCTTTTTCTAAACTCTTACCCCCTTTTCTCATTCTAGTAGATTTTATCCCCCCACACTCTTTTACATGGTTGGTCTGCAACAATGATGTGTTTTCATTAAAAACTGAGTGTGATTACATTTACAAAAATAGACTCGTTGGCGTTTCAGCTTCTGGTTCACCAACCTAATAACCACATAGGCACTCTGGCCTCAAATTACATATATACAAAGGAACTCTAACCTCCAATTATCTTGGCTCACCAGTCTATATGTACAATTACATTATATTTACAATGGGTTTCGGCCTAGGGGTATTACACTCCCTCTCTCACTCATTATATCCCCTTCCCTCTCTCCCCCCTCTCTCTCTCCCCCACCAGTGTGCTTTATCATTTGAAAACGTATCGATGTGTATTTATAAAAAAAATGCACATGTGTGTTTATTGAGATAATCATTGAAGACTGACCTCCAATATTTCTTCCGCAAAGAAAAACCTATGCAAAATTTAAATACAAATGTTTTCATTTTCATTAGGCAAATTTAATTGTTTTATGGTGCGTTACTACTTACACACCAACTCGGTGCGTTATTAATTAGACATTGCACCGATGTGTTTCAAACTATCTAGCACACTCACTGAAACAAGTTAGAAAAATAGTGCACACTTACTATCAATACTTTGAAATTTATAACTAAAATAAAGTGGTGCATGATGCATACTGCACCGATGCGCTATGCATGACATAGTGCACCGAAAATGTAACT
>SNQJ01S0097023.1:13358-31588 GCA_010110895.2 Picea sitchensis
AAATGAGCCGAAATTTGAGTTTTTTTGTTTGTAAAGGAAAACCCTATTCATTGTTTTATTGTTTTCCAAACTTTAGAGAGGATATTTGTGCAACATATATTTATCAGCAAAGATTTCCGAGTGGGTGGATTTTTTTTGAAGAGCCAAATTCTAGGGGGAGTACTATAGATCACATAGAAATATGCAGAGGATAAATTTTAGGTATATAATTTCATTCTATTAGTCATCCTGATCATTCTCCTATTTTATTCAAATAATTTTTAGTGCATTTCCAAACAAACAAAAAAAGGTTTCATAGTTACCTTCAGTATTGGAAGCCCTAATTTCCTTAATTTTCTTTTTCTTTCTCCTTCTATATTTCATAGGAATAAAAAAATTTAAACACAATTTGTTTATAGGGTTTGGTTATTTATATATGGGCATTTCATATCTATTGCAATGAAACTAGTCATTGTATTGGATCCAAAACTATCATGTCATTGTCATTTTTTTAAATGCCTTCGCGATGACTGGTGTGCTCTATACACAATAAGAACACCAGAGCTTATTTGTTTGTAAACAACTCTGCTTTATTTCAATTTGAAATATTATTAAAAATCATTTTCGTGATTAGTGGTTCGTATTTTACCTAAATAACACCAGGACACATTGTTTATAAAGTGTATTGTTGAGTTTAAAATGAAAAAAATATTTTTTTTATATAGAAATCGTCATTTATTAAATTTCTTCAGTACTCGACGATGCGTAATAAATAGTACTTATGAAGTTGTGCTTTTCTTAATTCATAAAGCAACAGTTGAACACAAAAATGTGTAATACGATTTCAATTTCACAATGACATTGTTATACTATATCGATGTATATATGTATGTGTGACGCACTAGTTTCTATAAATATTGTTGGCACCCTAGTGAAAATTATCTTAATATATGCACGAGGATATTTTTTTTTAAATAAAATTTTTTGTATCTTTTTTTCAAGGAGATTTTGAAAATTCCAAGGGACAAACAAGGGGAAAACCAAGACATGTCGGTAGGGATCTCCAAAAAAGTGTAGAAGAATATGTTAAAAGAGATGAACATAATTCCATTGCAAGAGGATCCATCCCAACTACAATGTGCGTCAGAGGTATGCAATCATTTTTTTATTATTTTATGAACATCGAATTTAAGTATCGCGTGAAATACTAGTTTTCAATTTCTTTTTTGTAGAAAATAAAAACAAATAGAATCCATTCATCACATAAGACAGGACGACAAATAATAAAATAGTTGATCGCAAACTTTGTGAATATTTACATTTTTGTAATTTCTTAGGATTCATGTTTGTTGTGTTCTTGATATTTAAATAATTGATTTACACTCGTCCACGTATGTCTTCTACTAGGTGCTAACATACAAAGAGGAGCCCCATGAATTGATAAACATTGGGTTAAGTATGGGTTGTGAGTATATGTTGAAGAATGAAATTTTAATTGAACTATTTGTAAGTAGATATGTTGTTTAAAAATTAACTTCCCTTGTTTTATAATTAATGAAAAAACAAGAAAACTTCATATTGATTATATCGACTATGCTTTGCCATGTCATATTAAACATGCAAGAAACAAAGTATGGAATGTAGACATCAGAGGAGATTTTGAGAGAATTCATGAAGCATGGATTTGAAAGAATGTGTATTGTTTATGAAAGACTTGGTGTTAAGGTATGTTTTTTTATTTACGCAATCATGTATATTCTACTATATATAAATGTAAATATACTTATTACAATTAATTTCTATGTTTGTAGATAGAATATGAAGGGGCGGAACATAAAAAAACAAGGTAATCATCAAGAAAACATTATGTTAAAAAATCAAAGTACAATATCACCTATAAATTATGAAGAAATGAGGTATGCATGCAGCTCGAGCAATGTCAACAGTTCAACTGATGAATGACAATGAATATAATTGAATGTTACTGCAAGTTGTATGTTTTGGAATATTTGTTTATGAAAATCAAGCATTTTGTTTAATGTACTCGACATATTGTCTCAATCACATGAGGACATGTTACCAATAAGTGTAACAATTACAAATTGGTTGCAATTTAATTATTTTTGTAGACCTTTACATTGTCCCTTTTTGTATGACAATGAGTCTCTTATTCATATATAATAAAATGAGTTTCTTATTTCATTGCATTGTCGAATGTTATAAAATTGTGTGTTCCTAAATAAATAATATGTGAATGATTTACATTGTTACAAATGGCAAAGGTTTAATTGGTTAGATAACGAAATGAAATCATTATATCGAAAATGCGAAAAAAATAAAAATAAATAAATAAATAAATGAAAATTTGTAAAAAATGATGAATTAAAATATATACATATCAGTGCATTGTATTCTTTTGAACTCACTAGATAGTGTGTGCCATAATATAGACATCAGTTCATTTTGAGGAGTCATATGACCCAGTACATATTAATAATAATAACACATGGGTATGTATTATTGAGAAAACACATCATTCCTTAAATGATATAACGTACAATAATATTTATCGTTTCAAAATTGTATAGTTCTCATGTTTGAAATATTAATTGGGGCACTCAAAAAATTTTATGTACCAGTGCATTACTTGTATTCGCACTAGGAATATAAATATTATTTATGCACCAATGCTTTTACTATATTATACACATCGGTGCATACTAAAAATAATGTTGTCGACATATCAGTACATACTAATTACAGAAGCATCGGGGCACATTCTATAATAAACGTATCGGGTCTCTGGATAACATACTAATCCTAAAGTGCACTGGTGATAACTATAACTTAATCACACTGGGGCAGAAAAATCCTAAAGCACACTATTGCATCATAAGAGAATAAATCAGAACTGATGTGTAGTAATTATAAGAAAATCAGTGCTCTGCATATGATGAAAAAGGAGGAATCGATGCACAATAGTTATAAAAACACCAGGTTTTTTTTTATTATATTCAGATATGGGATGTTTTTATTATATTAATGTACTGGTGTGTTTTATTATGTTAACGTACCGGTGCAAGTTTTTCAATATCGCACCGATGCATTTTGACAAGAAATGCACTGGAAAAAAAAAACCTCCGCTACAACCTACGTTTGCCCAAATTTTTAAAGTTATATAGAACCTCTGCAACCAATAGAGGATGTTGTAGAGGTGGTTTTTTTGAAAAAAATTCCAAATTTTGTTACACTAAAAACCTTCGCAAAAACCTTTGCTAGAAGGTGTTCTCCTTGTAGTGAATGCTCTTGAATTTACCTTATAGTTATACAAAAGGTGATCTTACAATGTTAGACTAATCTAAAAAGGTGGAGTTGCACTATTTCCTTCTTCATAATGAGGCCCAATGTGCATTTTAGGGGAATCATCTTGTAGATTGATTGTACTTGCATGAATTATGGGTTGAAGAGTGCCCAACAACTTAGAAAACTGCCCCTTAAATATTGGATTTCTTGATAATTCAGTGAGAGAAGAATGAACTTTTATTTTACTTAGCTTATGTATTAATTCAAATGAAGCATAAGTCTAATTAACCATATTATTGGTATTGTTAGTTCCTGAAACATTGCCTTCCTCAAGGGTATTTTGTTGTTTTCTCTTATAAACTATATCAATTGTTTCTATCCGCCTTAGTGCTACAACTTGAACCTTTGTCTTCTATTTTGTATTAGAAAAGTTTATGATTTTAATTTCTTACATTAGGCCTTGGCCTCAAATCATAATTTTTATGTAATTATACTTATAGGGAGTTAACAAAATGTCTATATTCATTAGGCATTGGCCTCAAATCATACTTTTTATGTAATTATACTAATAGGGAATCAACAAAATGTCTATATTTGGCGGAGAAAAAATCTTCACGTTGATCATTTTTCAAATATGGTATCTCATCATTTATTTCCATTGATTCTTCATAATCTTTTTGAGTTAGATGGACAAAATATCCTTCCTCTTCCATCCAATTCATATCCACTTGAGGATATTGATATTCAAAAGGGCCTTGATATTTATATTATACTCCTTGAAAAAATTACTATTCCTCAAAGGAGGATGAATAGGTGGGCCCTTCAATATTCTTTCTCTAGCCAAAAATTGAGGAATAAAAGGTCTTATGTACGGAGATTAATTTTTAAGAGGAAAATTATAGTTCCTCAATCCCACATTCTGAGGTCCCTATAAAAAAACATTATTTCCCATTTCAAACCTCATAAATGTTTTTGACGAAGTCCTAATCAGTTTAACCATTTTTTCAATCTTTGCATCTTGAATATTTGAGGAAGAAAACTGAGTAGGTCCTTGTTATTTTATTTCTTCTATCTTGAAACAGTGGGGTCACTAGGTGAAATATCTTTCAGATATATTTTTAAAAAGAATAAAAAAACCAAATATTTTTCTCTTGTTCATCATGAAGAATCAAAACTTTTTCATTGTCATTTACGAGGGAAAGAAAAATTTTCAAATTGACTCCCTCGTAACAATCCAAATTCAAATGATGTTCCTTGAGATGTTCCTATCTAGTAAACTATACCAAGGCATTCACTGGAGGCTTATTCACCTACCCACATTAGGTTATTCTAAAATAATTCGGTAACCATAGGGGGTATCCCTTAATCTGAAATATTTTCTTTGGAAACTTATGAAAGTGAAATTGTTTAGTTTTTGAAAGGTTGAGAAAGGGAAGATGAAAAAACATAAGAGATGAGAATTAAACTCCTTTAAAGTATGTGGGCATAGTTATCTCATTTATCATACATATAGATAAATAAAGACAATAGATTTAGAGGAATTCAAAGACTACACTTTTTCCTTAGAGTATTAACGAGGATGGAATTCATCAATATGAAAGACAACATATATTTCAATGAGCATTAGAGAGGGGTGGTAGTATTAAATACATTGTAATGGAGGGAAACTGTATTGGGAATTGCTAAATGCATTTAACAATTCATAAGTTAACCTTATGATTAAAAATATTGTCTATATTAAACAACAAAAATTCCTTTAATACAATGTAGTATAGTAGTAAATACCAAATACCACCATGAAGGAATTTAAGGAAACATTCATTCTTAATCTTTTTGTAAAAAAACTGGCATGGGATGTAGAACAATAATAAATGTTTTGAACTGGAAACACTACTTCAAATATCTCACAAGAGATGATCAATGGACACATACTATGATCAAGTTTGTAATATATGATTCAAATATTGCATACACATAAGTATTTCCCATTATATTACAGAAAAATGAAGAAAACTTTTATGAAACTAGAAAAAATATATGAGATTGAAGGAAACAAACTATCAAAGATGGGGTGAATCCTTGTTTATCTCTAAGACATTCAAGGGCTTGGAGATAACATTACAAGGATAAATCCTTCTTCATTTTTAAATACGTGGTACTCATGATTTATAAATATAATATAGAAATACAAAAGATGCAATATAATAAATACCTGAGAAAGGAACATGCATGTTCAGAAATGAATATTCACAATGGTATATATATTATACAATACTGTAAGTGAGTAAAATGAGAAATATTACATAGTAGTATTTCCATCATAGTAGAAAGTAAAATAATACATATCATTTCATAAGATGATAATTAAGGACCACATGTGTAGAGAACTTAACATGGTATTTCTATTAAAAGTTAAAGGGATTTTGATATACACACACTTGAAATATCATGTTTAAAACTCAAAGTCTAAGAAGTCACTAGACATGTGCCTTGAATAATTCTCTGGGAACCTAAAAAAATATACAAATGTTTGAAAATTGTTTATAATATTTGGAAAATAAAATTCATTTGTCCTAGAAGACTAGGATGGGGATCCCATGGACCATATAATAGATGAAAAATACCTAGAAGAAAAGAGAAGACACAATTAGGAATCGACCTTTGATATTCATAGACCATGAAAAATAAAGGTTGGATGACTGCTAACTGAGAGGAAATTAAGCAGGAAAAAGATTAATGAAATGTTTAATCTACTTACTATGATGCGAAAACTCCCAATTTACTTGTTGAAGCTTCCTTTATATGTTGCTCTGTTGGAGATGCCCTGACGGTTGTAACTTCTTCTTGAGAATTAGGATCGACTATTTTGACCAAATCATTCCTTAACCATTGTTCAATATACTCTTGCATGGGGGAAACTGTTAACTTGTGTTTGATTTTGAGATCGAACAACTCATCTTAAATATCCTTTAATTTAAAACCTAATTGATGAATATTGTCTACTTGATCTTCATTCTTTTTTACATAGTGGACTAACCACTTTTCAACTTCCTCTTGCAAAAATTCAGTTAGTTTGTTAAAATCATTGGTCCATGAAATTTTAATAGCTTCTAATTGTTTTTGCAATTGATCCTTCGTAAGTAATATATAATCCATTATTAAAAGTGGACCCTCCAACTCCTTAGTTACGTCAACAAGTTTGAAAAACAAGTCACTTCTTTTTTAATTGATAGCATCATACTTAGTAATCATTTCCCACAAACATATGATTCTCCTTGACCAACATGCATTTATTTTCTTGAGTCGAACCTTTGATGGAATATTTTGTTCTCTTTGGTGGATATTATTCATGCTTGATATTCTAGCAATAAAAGTGTTGACAGTGTCCTTGTAGAAATGTTCAGCATTTTCTAAATCATATTCAATATATTGTTTAACATTTAAAATCCTTGTAGAGACACTAATTGAACAAGTATCCAATTCCCAATTATCAATGATTAGAGTAACCATCTTCTTTATATTATCTCCAAAATATTTCCTAATGGTTTTCAATAAACTTGAAGCCCCTTTTAGTCTTGAACTTGATTCTCGTGCATCCTTTGAAATATCAAGTGATCTAATAGTAGATATCGGTTCAACAAACAAGGGTTTAGGCAATAGAGAATCTTCTCATTCTTTTATTCAATATTAAGTTCTCCTTCTCCTCTTCACTAATTGAATATTTCAAGGCATCCCCCTGTGGCATGATGAAATTCTAAAACTTTAGAGGTTTTCACTCCTACCATATCAATTTCAAAGTTCAATTTTTCTACAACTTTTTTGTTCTTCATGTTGACCTTTTCAATTTGCAATTTCTTGGAACTTTGGTTAAATGCAACATGGTGCAAGGTAATAGATTCTTCCTTGAAAACTACTATATCTTCACAAGTCAATTCTTTGACTATTGTTATTCTTTCAATAGATTGTTGTTTTTCCCAATCGGGCACTCTAACCATATAAGCATCAACCTCCATTTCTTGAGAATAAACTTCACACTCTTGAACCTCCTAATTTTCTTTTTTGACAGATTCACTTTCTCTTTTTATACTTCCTGAGACTATATGTGATTTTTCAAAATCATTTTTACGAGGATCCTTGTCTCCTCCATCACCATAACTTCCAGCAAGGGTTTTCCTTTGTTCTCCATTGTTAGCATGAGTTTTGCTCCAAGTTATTGAAGGACTTTTTTTAGGAATATGGGGAGAACCTGGGTTACTAATTGTTTTATTTCACCCTCTTGGTCTATATTAATCATTGGTACTAACCAGAGTGTCAATATCATATGTAGGGAATTTTTTTTATATTCAAGGGAATTTCCTTGAGGGTTTTAGCTATCCCCTCCTCCTTCATCCAATTGTACTGAATTAGTGAAATATGTTCCATAACCAATGGAAAACATATGAGCTATGAATATACCATCAGGTTCAAAGCCCTCAAATTTGTTGATTTATCTCATTTTAAAGGAATCAAAATAAATAGCAAGTTCATCCAGGTGAGAGATACGTTTAACAATAATCTCTCCAAGTTTTATGGGTAATGGAATGAACTAATTTTTCATTTTTTCATTGAAAAAGTGAGCCCAATATATATACTATCTACATATATCAACTAAAAATAATTTGTCATAAACATAGTAAGGGAGTAAAAAGGGTTTTCCTTGAAAGCCATATAATCTAATATAGTTGAATTCATCTCGAATTTAAAAAACTCCCTTTCCGGTGAGAAAAATTGTAGCTTCTCTTAATAATATTTGTGTAGAAGAACCATTAATCATATTCTTGAATCAGGATAGAAAGGCACTCTACACTTCGTAAAAATGGTCCAATAAAATGAACTACCCAATGTTCAAAAATGCTCTCCTACCACAACGGATTGTAGAAGCATTTCATTTCTCATTGAGGGTCATCCCATGCATTGGAAAGCAACGCACTATCTGACAAACTTCATGGCGTATGTAAATAAATTTGGCCATGATTTTCTTATGTGAAGTACTTTCTACATAGTATCCTTACCTCTATATTGTTCTCCACCTTAGACATCATGGGATTCCTATAGTATTGTTCACTCATGATCCACCACACATCTCCACATAATCCCATATGTTGCCAATTTATACAAATAAAATGTTATTGACTAATCATTCACCACACATACCACTAGATACCTTCTCTATAATCAATCATAATTCTTGGGTGTTGAACCTAAACTAAGGAATTTGGTTATCTTTATGAAGAAAAAAATTTCGCATGAAAGAGATCAACATTAGGTAGTTCATCGGCTATCCCTATTATTTTCCCATTCTATATTCAAGAGAGATCGCCAGACCCAACATTCTTCTTCCTAGTATTCACGACCACCTTAAATCAAACACTTGGAACTCTAAAAACCCATGGAATATTAACCCCTTAAGTACTAGGTTATTAGCAAAATTAGGGGAAATTTTAGGTCCAAAATGGGCCTCCATACTTATATTTAAAACTCAACTCTTATAGTACTATATATGTAAATTTGGTTGATGAGATATATGGGGGCTCTCAGGATGGCTATGCAGYTAGGATTTCCTTAGTCTAAACCCTCCCCAGTCCCTGTCACAACACTTCTCATGTTTTGGATCTAYGTTACTTTGTGTCGTTGCAGCTAGGGTTTTTCTTAGTTAAGGAGGCTAGGATTTTGTATCAATGAACAACCTAGTTCTTGGGAACAATCCTACTCCCTATGAAATTTATGTTCAGCTAGAGGACTATTCAGAGGACTCATTATCTGAGGATAATATTTTTGTTAGTAAAGAATACGTGTGAACTCAATCCTCCATCTTGGTTAGTTTCCACATTATGGATTAGACACTTGGCTCGCATCGCGTGGTCCCTTCTCCCAATTCTCTATTTCCCTTGGTCACTTCTAATGTTAATCATTCTTGGAGCCACTTAAATCATATCCCTATTGTGCATTCTGAGACCATCAGGATTAATCTTCTCGCATCCTCTGAGGTTCCACCCAAACCCTTCGAAGGTCCAAACTTTATTTTTTTTATTAAACACAGTCTTAAGAGGAAGATCAAATGTTTGAAGGCCCAAGGGTAAAAGGTCAAGTTGCTTCTTGGACATGATGTAGGAATGGATCAAGTGGATTGTCTAGCTTTGCGAGTGATAATGGGGAAGTTTATGGGGACGTAAGTCAAATTTGAATCTCTATTAGGATGGCTGGAGGAAGGATGAAAGATTGCAAATGGTTATACAATTAGTTTTCATGTGCTTATGAAGGGATAGTTGTGCTTTGAATTTTTCTCTAAAGAGAATAGAGATCTCATAAAAAACCAAGTTTGGCTCTCAAGCATGTCTAGCCTTGTTCTTAAACCATGGTCCCATGCTTTTGACCCTCACCATAGACCCTTCTTCATTTAGCACATTTGGGTGTTGATTTCAGGTTTGCACTCGAACTGTGGTCGGAGGAGATTTTGAAAACCATAGGGAATTCTTTGGATAAGTTTATAGCAGTGGAGGAAAAATTTCAACAACAATATGAAAAGAAGGTGGTGAAGGTTCTAGTTGAACTGGACATATCAAAGGGGATACTTGAGAATATAGAACTAGAGTGGAGTTTAGGTCCATTCAATCAAACTCTGGACTATTGGAAGATACCCTTCAGTTTCTCTTGTTATTGTGAGGTGGGACATCTTTGTCATGACTGTAAGAAGTTCAAGCTAAATATAGCAAGAAAATTATGGATAAAATATGAAATCAACTCCCTTGTCAAAGAGACCAAATGGAGAAAATTTCATTGGATCCTCTTGGTATGAAACATTCAAACCTTTTGGATCTTGTGACGAAAGGGAATATTGAAAAATCTTCTCAATCTGGGGCTAGATTGGTTGGATCATGTTCTAATGATGGGATTCAACAATAAGGTACATCTGATCCTACTGATGAGTTTTTACCACAAAACTCGGGCCATGGTATTTTTAATTACTCTTTGATGGGTGAGATGTAACATAGACAACATAAGCAGGAGGTTTCCTCCCTTTCTACCTCTAAAATGGGTGTTGACTCTACTTTTCCCCCTCCTGTTCTGAATAAACCAAAAGTACCCTTGCCTTATCAGCTATGATCTAAGTAAAATTTGGAGATACCTTATAGTGGGGAGGTGGAGGTGGCTTAGGATTGAATCCACTTATTCCCTCGCAGTCTGGGTGCAAGTCTCACATCTGGAAAGATAAATATAAAGCCTCAATGGAGGTGCAGTTTGGTAAAAAACTTACTATCAACGAGGTACTCAGAGAGATTAAAACCCCTCGAAAGTTGACCTCATGGTATTTCTCTCACTAAACGCCAGAGGGGTAGGGGTTTCCCCCAAAATGCAATCCCTCAAATGTTTTTTTTTTTTTTTTNGTCTGGGTGCAAGTCTCACATCTGGAAAGATAAATATAAAGCCTCAATGGAGGTGCAGTTTGGTAAAAAACTTACTATCAACGAGGTACTCAGAGAGATTAAAACCCCTCGAAAGTTGACCTCATGGTATTTCTCTCACTAAATGCCAGAGGGGTAGGGGTTTCCCCCAAAATGCAATCCCTCAAATGTTTTTTTTTTTTTTTTTTATCGTCCAAATTTTATTTTGTTGCAAGAGACTATGTGTCTCGATGCAAAAGAAATGGAGATTTTATATTCACTCTTATAAGATTTTCATTTTGGTGCAGTTGATTCAGAGGGCCATTATCGAGGCTTGTTGTCGAGATGGATACCATCTTTTAACATTATTTATATTGTTGTTTTAAGTGTAGAAATAATAGTGGAAGGAGAGGAAAAGAATACTAGGAAGATATTGAAGATTATCAATCTATATGGGCCTTTTGCAGATCGAAATATTTTCTAGGAAGTCTTAAAAGATGAAGGTGTATTAATTGGCGACAGCACCATCATGGGAGGGGAATTTAATATTATTTTTTCTTCCCGTGAATTTTGGGGGGATTCTTATTGTCATGATAACTTGGAAGAATTTTKTATACATTTATTTAGGGAAGCACATTTGGTGGGTATGGAGCCTATTAAAATTATGCCTACGTGGCATGATTATAGGAAAGGAAGAGAGGGCATTTTAAAATGGMTATATTGATTCTTCATGGCAGAGAAATTGGTTGAGGATCTTGGAATATTCCAATCATGGGTAGGGACATGTGTTTCCTCTAATCACAATCCTATCCTTTTCCACTTGACAGTGGAAACAAAAAACCTCTTTCTCCTTTTAAGTTCGACCACTCATGGTTGGAGGATGAAGAGTTTAAATCCTTGGTAATTTCGAATTAGGATCACATTGATTTTGATCATGAAGAAAGTGGAATGAATCAGATGGTGGCCAACCTTAAAAGGACCAAGAAAAATACTATCGAATAGGTAGCACACAAGAAGGAGGACAATATTGTGGAATTGGAATCCATTGAATCATAGTTGGAGGTATTGTTCAACATGAATAAACAAGGGGGTTTTAATAATGAGGAATTAGAAAGGCTAAAATTTTTGGAGGATAGAAAAGGTCATTTGTTGAAATTGGAGGAAGTTGAATGGAGGTTCATGAAGAGTTGTGTCATTTTTCTTCCAGAGGGTGATAGAAATACCTATTTTTTCTAGAACTTTGCAAACTATAGGAAATCCTATAACATGATATGGGAGATTGAGTGTGCAGATGGGATAAAAGAAAAATCATCTGATGGTATTGCATCGGCAATAGTGGAAGACTTTAGTTACTTTTTCAAATAACGTAAAGCATCACACATAGCTAATCAAATGAAGATTATCAGAATTTTTCCTAGAGTAGTGGATCAAAATCTAAATGTCAAACTAGAAGCGGAAGTGACCAGTGAAGAATTGAAAGGAATTCTAATATCTTTTAAGAAATCTAAAATTCTGAGCCCAGATGGGTGGATGGTGGATTTCTACCTTGGTTTTTATGAATTGATGAAGGCAAATGTTTTGAAAGTCATAGAGGAATCAATAATTTTGGGCTCGTTCTCTGGGGAATTTAATTCAACTTTTACGGCTTTAATTCCTAAGTTGAATGAGCCAAAATCCTTTAAATATTTTAGGCCCATTTTGTCGTTCAATTTGTTGTATAAGATAATTTCAAAAACCATAGCTAACTGGTTAAAAGGACTACTTGCTCAGGTAATTTTGAAGGAACAATTTGGTTTTATCTCAAATAGAAAAATACATGATGCAATTGGCACTATGCAACAAGCGTTCCATTCTATCAAAACGAAGAAAGATTCAGTTATAGTAATGAAAATCAATCTATCTAAAGGTTATGATCAAGTTAACTGGTTTTTCTTGACACTGGTATTATTGCATATTGGTATTAGTATTACGGTTTTTAGCTGGATTGTCATGTGCAGATCCTCATCTTCTTATGTGGTGCTTATTAACGGATCTCCAACATGTTTCTTCAAATCCACTAGAGTATTAAGGAAAGGATGCCCTATCTTAGATTTTTTGTTTTTGTTGATCATTGAAGGTTTGAGTAGACTAATTATGAATGAAAAAATATGAGGTATGTTAAAGGATTTAAAGTTTCTTCTACCATCTCATTATCTCACTTGTTGTTTGTTGATGACATCATCCTCTTTGGGGAAGGCACTGTAAAAGAATGGGAATCATTCAAAATCATCTTGGACTTATTATGTGCGGCAACTGGGATGAAAATCAATGTGAATAAATCACAACTTCTCTTCCATGCATCTTGGGCTGAGGTATAATCTCATATCCTCGATATTTTTCCATACCGTAATAATCCATTGGACGTCGGCTTAAAGTATTTAGATTTCTACTTGAAGCCTAATGATTATCATTATCATAATTGGTTATGGTTATATCATAAAATTGAAGCAAGAATAACATGTTGGTGCAATCGATGGTTATAACATTGTGGTAAGATTATTCTTGTGAAGACTATTCTAGAAATCACCCTTTTTTATTGGCTCTCAATTGCACATATTCCAAAGGGAATCCTTGAAAAAAAAAATAAAAAAAATGCTTTAGTTTCCAATGGATAGGAATAAAACAAAGAGAAGGTATACCCTTAGTGAAGTGGTCAAACTTAGCATGGACAAAGACCTATGGTGGATGGGAGCTAAAAAATATTTATTTCTTTGCTCAGGCATTAGATGCTAAGACTTTGTGGAGAATGCTCATGAATGATGGTATGTGGGAGAAGTTAATGAAGAGTAAGTATATGTTGGAGCATACTATTGAAGAATGGATAAGATCTTATCCTACTTCAGTGAAGGGAGCATCCAATATATGGAAGTGAATAAAATCATTTCATATAATAGGAAAATGGGTTTCATTTAGAGTAGGAAATGGAGAGAGATTACGAGTAGGAGATGATCTATGTATAGGTTGTGTAGGAAATTACAAGCTTTTGAAGGAAATGAAAAGAGTACTTTAACACCAAGGGGAATATAAACTTAGTGACATCTCTTTTCTAGGGGATGGGAGTAATTAGATTCAATTGTTGAAGTTTGTGACTAACTTGAATATTTCAGAAGATCTGGTGGAGGAATGAAACTGTTATATCCACCTTTTTTTTCACTGTGTGATTCGAGTTTCAGAAGGGAGGATAAGAGTCTAAGAATCAATCTATAGGTAATCTCATGGATAATCATGGCTATGAAGCAAAAATATCAGTCCCAATGGAAGAATAATTTAGATGGTGGTGGCCTCGGATATGGAAAATGGAATTTCCTCTTAAGATAAATAATTTTGCTTGGTTAGCTCTTTCCAACAAAATCCCAATGTGTGACAATGGTCTTAAACAAAATTAGCAAGGGCCCAGTGGATGTGTTCTTTGCAAAATTGAAGTAGAAACCATGGTACACCTTTTTTTGGACTTCCCTTTCTCTAAAAGGGTGTGGTAGGAGGTATGTGCAAATTTAAATTTTTCGAGACAATGAAGAAGCGCATATTTAGTACATTGTTTTTAGGTGTGGAACTCAGTCTTGACGTGAGATATTTTAAATCACTAACATGTTTTTTGATATGGGGACTATGTGTAACCAGAAATAAAATGATTTTTGAAGACAAATCCTTGGAATTTTCTATTGTGGCACACAAAATTTGAATGCTCTTTAAAGAATGTAGCAAAAATACAAAGAGACCCTCTCACGGAGTGATTAAGGAGATTACAATTAATCAGTATTATGCATGGGGTTTCTTATATGGGGCTTGTTAAGAAACCTCAGGTTCATGTGGAGCAGGAGCCATGTTATATCTCAACCAACACCATCATGTCTTACTCAAACATGGAGCAGGAAAACGGACAAATGACAAATTTGAAGCTTGTGCCCCGTGGATTCTTCTCAGGTTTTCATTATCAAAAGGTATAATAGAGCTTCAAATATTTGGTGATTCTAAAATGATTACTGTTTGGTGTAATAATCAATGCATAATATCAAATCTTGTTCTTTCTCCTTTACTTGAAAGAATTGTAGAAGTTAGATCGCATTTCCAATAAATTTCTTCTAAGAACGTGTATAGAGAATTTAATATCAATGGGGGTGCATTATCAAAGGAAGTTATACTACTGGACGAAGGTTCCTTAGTCATACAAGTACATTTTAAAAATTCTCTATTTGTAGCAATACATCAATTTATACTTTGATTTTTTTTTCTTTTAGGTTAAGTTAATGATTATCTTGTAAAGACATGTTTCATTCAAGAGGTCTATTTTGGTTCAGTTTGAGTCTGAAGACTGTAATGGTCGGAAATGAACTACTGAAAAATAGGGGATCGAAACATAGCAACACGGCTCAATAATGTATATTTTGATTTATTTTATGAAATATGAAATATAAGTTTTTTTTCTTGGAAAAAAAACTATGGTTAAGTTAAATTGAAAAGATGTCCACAAAGAAAATTAATTAAGAAAACTTGTATTGATGTGACTATAAATAAAATTACTTTTGGATTTATGAATTAATTTTAATAAGAGATGTAGTTGTTATAGAAATATTTGCCTCACCCCATGCAACTTGCTCAGAAGGCCTTTTTCCATTTCCCTATGCAGACTTGAAGTCCCCTTTTTGCAATTCCCAGAGATAAAAATTGTAGTTTTCCACATATACATGCCCTAACAACTATACAACATGTGTATACACAGTTTGCACCATTAGCACCCACATACATCGGGTTTGGTGCCCAAAATTAAAAAATGGTGTCGAGTTTCCATGTCACGTCATGAGATCCATGATCCTTGACCTTCCATATACTGGAAACATTCTAACTTGGCCCTTTAGTTCCATTTGAAGGCTATAAATGGGCCATATCCAAGTTGTGGAAAAGATGAGAAGAATTCAACTTTGAGAGAAAAGTAACTCTGGAGAAATTATTCACTTCATATTGAATTTGTATCCCTTTGTCCTTTTAAGTATGAACACATTGTTAAACCCCCAAGCTCTTCCATATTTGATGGAGAACCTCATTGTCTCTCTTATATGAGCTTTCCTTGGTGGAGGATTGAAGTGGTGGAGGCTCATCTAGAAGGGACTTAGTTTCTCGGTTCTGAATGTGCCGACATGGAAGTTTGTCATTCATACGCTTATGCTGATTACATTTTAATAGAAATACTCTTTTCTCGTCCAATTAATGTCTTGAAAATATTTGAATTATTATTCCATGGGTGAATTTGTTATGAATATTGATGGATTATGCTATTATATGTGCTAACATTATATATTATCACCATATGCTTGTGTATCTAGGTTGTTGAGGACAATTTGCAGGTGTATAGCTTTGAGTCAAGTTCTCAACGATGGACTTCATTGAATGTTTGGACAAGGTAGGATCTTTATCTTGTCTTGTTAGAATGTTGTTTATATAGCATACTTGAGATTATAGTCGATTTCTGCAGTCATTTTCATCTGTTGTGGTTTACCCCATGCCATAGAGTGATTTTCTTCGTAACAGAATTTGCGACCATACTAGGGATTGAATATTCTTTTTGGGGTTTGGAGTGTTTTTCTCCTTTGATTGCTCTCAATTGTCTTGAGTTTCTTGTCGTCTGATTTCTTAACAACCTATTTTCATTTTGAGTCAGAGTTTCTTGTCCTTATCCTTAACCTGACAGTGTTTCAACATATATATGAGGGTGTTACCTTGACAAACGCGTACATACGCGAGCTGTCATTCTGTAGGGAGCATATACACGTGGTTTTCTCCTGAATAGCCACGTACATCATCTGTGTTTTCTTGATTGTTGAGTTTGATGTTTGTTGGGTAAATTTTGATGGTTTTTTAGTCTTCTTGGATCTTTATCGTGACTCTTAAGTGCCTGTAGAGTAATAGGAAACCTTTCTTTGGTTGAATTTTTGGGCATTTTTTCTTTCTCGTCATCTTGTTCATTGTTTGTCCTTGCATATTGAGTTGGGCATTTTCTTCTTGTATTCTGCTTGGTTCGTCTCTTTTTTCTTACGGTAGGATTTATATATCAAGCTATTGTTCAGTCCTTTCATTTTCAATCTTTTATATTGAAAATACAAAAAATATACATTTTCAATTATGGCATTTGATCTTTTGGGTTCTTATCATTGATATTGATACATGTATGGAAATATTGCATCTTATTTGAAATCGCAGAGTTGAATTGAAAATTGCATTTTGAAAAAGCTTATCATTTGTTGAGAATTGAAGTGAGTACTTTGCATTATATTCATATTCATTTATTTTACTTGTTGAGTCATAACATCATCAATTTCACGACCACATCTTTTGAGTAAACAAAGCCACTGAAAGTAACACTGATAAATTTAAAATTGATTAGAAATGATTTTATTTTTCAGGGTGCACAAACTAGCTTAAGATTTAGAGCCTTGGAATAGTATTGTGTGAGTAAACTTCTCCAAGGCTATTAAACTCAACATATGTGTCTGACTAAGGGAGTGGTGAAATCTATTGTATAATTAGTGATGTCGGGAGGTTCCGCTCACACCGGAGTTAAGCATGAGGTTGCGAGAAGTCAGTTGAGGAGATATCCCTCCAATACCTTCTTAGCATCAAAGATATTTTTGGGGATCTATTCGTATATGGGGGTCTTGCTAGTACCTTTACCTCTGTGAGAGGCAGTGCTTTCGATATTTCTAGATTTGTTACCCTGCCCATATGGTGGACCTGACTTATGATTTTTCGCCTACGCATTGGTTATATCATGGTGGCTTAGTTGCTTGACATAGTTAGCCACATAGGTTACTTGCAAGGGTTATTCTGCAGGTACCCTAAGTCAGATAAGGGTTGGACAACACACAACCTTTATCGAGGATTACCTCTCCGGGGGATCTGATCAACTGGTTATTAAGCCCACAAGGGCCCTTATAATTGATTTGGATACCTCTGATATTTTGAAGGGAGTCTCAGGCCCCTCTTGGGCGAGGCATACCTACTTTAGTGAGGGAGGCCCCTTTCAGCCACTTTATCCTTTTTCTATGCATATTGGCCTTTTTGTTTATTTTGGTGTGCTCTTTGATTGTTAGTTGGCCTTAGGATCTTTTTTTATATCTCAAGTCTTGAGTCATTGTGGAGCCAAAACCGCTTCCTTGCAGGGCTCTTTGTTTGTTGAAATTACCACCGCATCTTGAGTCTTTTCCTTCTAAAAGGCATAAAGTTATCAAATGTGGTACACACACATCCACCTACCAGACTTGTGATCATACAAGTATGAGTAATGAGTCTAGTCAGAAAGATAGTGGGAGTCCTTCAACTCCCATACCTACTATAGTTAATTATGATCCTTTGATGCCCTCAACCACCATGGTTGTAGTGCTAGAGGTTCCCATCATCACCTTTGTCCGACCTGTAGTGAATACTCAACCCACAGTCATGAACCTATTTGGGTCTCATTTTAATTCTCCAGGCTAAAATACTCAGTATGTTCCT
>SNQJ01S0097023.1:31598-42161 GCA_010110895.2 Picea sitchensis
GATCAAGTCCAAGTTCATTGTAGAAATAAAGATGAAAATGCATTTTCTAATGAAGAGCTAGATTCAAATTCATGCATACATGATTCTACCTTCAGTTCCTCTTCCCAAGAAAATGGCTTTCAGGATGATTGTGGTAGCATTGATAATACTGAAGATAATTTGATTGAACAACACGATGATTAAATTTTTGATCTAGATCTTTGTGAAGGTCCACAACTTATTGAAGACCATACACAATCAAATTTTGAAAAGGATGATTTTTGTAATAATAATGATGATGGTAATGATAATCTAAGTGCATTTGTCATTGTACCAAATGTTCATAGTAATTACTGTCATGATCAAACTACTGTTCTAAATTCTTATTTTTTTCAAGATGCTATTTTTCAATCATCATTACTAGATCATCAAGAAATGGAAGTTTTTGAAAGTCAAAGTTCATAAATTTTATATAATCATCCTATTTACAATGAGTATCCAGACGATGTAGAAGAGAATATTTATTTCCCAACATGCATGGAAACATACAATAGATCTCCTTTGTTTGATAATTATGATGAATGCAATCTTGAATTTGATGAAAAACAAATTATTCATCTTTCTTCAGAGAGTTCACTTCAGTAGGAAAAATATTAGTTTCACTATAAGAGAAATCAGCCTATGTATGAGAGTGATGAAGAAGATTCTTGGACAGGCAATGAAGGAGATAAGGAGGGGCTACTAGAGCAGTTGATCTCTCCTTCCTATTTAGCAACTAATGAGCAGCAAACTAGTGAGACGCAATATGACATTCTCAAGCAAGAAGAAGAAAATATCAGTAGTGGAGAAAGTGTGCAAAGGAATTTCATACAACTTGGTTAGCAGGAAGAGGTATCGGTTGATTTTGAAAATTCTTTATCTTTTCATGATCCAGTGGATTTTTGGTTGGAGCATTTTCTTCAAGAGGTCCAAAATGTTGGGGTGTTTTGTGTGCAACCAAGCATCAACAATAAGCGCAAGCTACCTATCCATTCTTTGTTGCAAAAAAATTATTATCTTTTCATTCCATCATTTACCAGCAAGCAAGGTATGTTAAGTAATCCACTATTTACATGGCTCCATTGGAAATTCCATAATACTTGATCAATGGAATTTCACATGATTAGTGTATGGCCAATGTATATAAATAAGTTGTCCAAATCAACATTTCATTTCAACATTTCATTTCAACATTCTAGTTCAGTATTTCAGTTCCCAGTTTTCCATCCAATATGGTTCATTTTTTAGGCATTATGACTCCATAGCCCAATGACATGGTTCAGATTTTAATAGGGTTGATTTCATATCGCAGAAGGATGAAGACACGTGGTCTACTATTCTTGGTGATTTGCAGAGTAGATCTTGTTGAATGGGAGATAAGGATGAAGAAAAACTAAAAACTCATATTTTCGTCATTTTTATTTATCTAAAAGCAGGTGATAAATAAATAATATTCCTTGTTGAAAGTTCAAAAGAAAATAAGGTGTGAATCCCTACTCCTCTTATAGTCCCAATAATATTGAAATATTCTTTTTGAAAGGAATTTGAAGGGAGTTTTCCTCATGATAATATTATCACCTGACTGGAGAATCATAAATGTATAAAATTATACTACCATGTCGATAAATTGAAAAGCCTTCTCTAAATAAAATGAAAATGAAACAAAAATCAAACAAAAGAAGAATGAAGATAAGGATAAAAAGGTCTTGAAAAGAAGTTCAAAAATCAATAAACAAACTTGTGTCAGAATGAGATTATTTTGTGTATGGCCCTCTGAGTCATTATTCTATTTTATTTTTCCTATCCCTGAGATTTTATTCTCTTTTGATTCTTCATAGAAAGAAAGAATTACACCTTGACTCCAAAAACTTAAAAAACATATCTCTGAAACAAGATTAGGCAAAAATCTTTATGTTCCTTGGATTTTAGCTGAAATAAAGTATGTCCGGGCTAATCCTAATAACTTTAACTCTTCTATCGGATTTTAAATTAACTAATTCGCTCAAGGTTGATCCCTGAAATTCAAAATCCCTATAAAATCTTCCCTATGGGCGAAGGTGTATTGAAGATTAAAATTAGTCTCAGAGTATACTTAAAAATTTATGACAGACCTCACTTTTATATTTTTTAAGCAGATATCATCCCATGTATGATACATACAAATTGATTGCCCCCACTTCAAAATATTAAAATATAACGCAGATGGTGAAAGGAAATTCGTAATCTGATTTCCCCCATCTAGTCCAAGACAAATTGTGAAAGGAAATTTGAAATTTGATTGCCCCCATTTTGTCCAAAAAGAGATGATGAAAGGAAATTCATGTAATGATTTCCCTCATCTCAACAAAATGCAAAAGTGTTAATTGAAGTGGTGAAAGGAAATTCAATGGGAGAGGTAGATAACTTCAAGGGGGTACTAAGCAGGATCATTGGAAGTGAAGCAATATCTACGATATTTGTATGGTTTTCACACATATCTACAAAAAATACTATGACATATAATTATGTTTCCGGTAATGTTTACATTCTGGACCAATGAGGGATTCCCTAAATAAATTGTTACATATACTCAACCTTGATGCGAACGAAGTTCACCGTCGATTAGATACTCTAATTTTATTAAACAGTATTAATTATCTCCAAACTGTAGAAACTACTTGAGTTTCAAAGAAAGTCTCTAACGTTTGCTTCAAAGCTTCCTACTTCGGGTGTTCCAGCAAGTATAAACAATGAGAACTCACGAACGTCGAAACTCCAAAGTAATTAAGGCTAATTCAAGGTTTAAAACATGATAAAGTAAAACATAAAAATCAGTAATAGGAAATTAACTTCTTCATGAATTTGACCTTCAGGAGATTTATACCCTAATTGTGTCCAACACTCACGAACGTTGAAGTATTAATGATATGTATGATTGGCTAAAGTTAATGATTTGAATTGTGATTAGAATTTTTTATTCAGTGAAGAGATTACAGATTTCTCTTGTTACAGGCAGGCTATTTTTTTGCGCCACGAAAAGTTATAGGGAAGCTTGACCTCAGAATCTAGTGGAACGATAAATTAGTTCGGAAGCTGGATAAACTAAGAAAAGGAACAAATATAGCAGGGAAGGGGCTAAATAGATAGAAAAAAAGTGGTAATCCACCAGACTGCAGGATCTCCTGTCGCGTGTCCTCTTCATTTTAATGATGAATATTTACTTCAGAACTCTGGGCTTCGAGCATTCTAAGGTGCAAATATATGAAGTGCTAAGTCTCTAAAGTACAGGACCTCTTTCCATGTGTCCACTTCGATCAATGGTCCATATGGGCTTCGGGTCTTCAGGATTTATTTACTCAACACTGCTTGCCTCCCCCCAGAGTACGAAATATTTGAATACATGGATCATCTGACACGTGTCCCCTGCTCAGATCAACGGACAAGAATTGCACGAAATTCGCTCTATCTTCTCTACATATGACCAAGAGATATGACCTCGGCTTAACCTTTGGGAGCTTATTTCACTTTGCGAGATTTGAAGCCTTATATTTCTCTCACCTAGATCAATGGTTGAGAGTGATTGTAGGGTGAGGAGTTGTGCGGGGTTTAATTTTGAGAGGCAGTCTTGTAATTTAAACTGCAGTTTTCTCTCGGGGTTACGTGTCATCACCAGATGCATTGCGGGGTGAAAAGAGGGTTACCTCAAAACCATTTCTTCGCACCCCTGTAAAATAGAGAACCCAACACACTTTTGTAGCCTCTCATCCCTCACCACCTGTCTCCCACTCTTACTACACGTCACCTCCCGACAGATTTATCACTTTCCCATAACGAGCTTGCATTGAGATAGTTGTCCAATTTTCATCACCACAGCTTCAACCGCAATTATTTATGCCAATAAAATCATTGTAGATGATAGATGACTCGAGACACCTAGCAACAAAGGATCAACATGTAGCCAATCATCTCCATATTTCAAGGAATGATATTTTCAGAAGTGGCCACAGTCAATAGCAAAGACCAACCACATAGAAGAAGTCAAATATGGATCATCAACAGATGACATAAAATTAAATCCAACTAAATTTTAAATATTCCTATGATATACATTCATAACTGAAGCGTTTCTCTCAGAGATCATTGTAATCGATTTCAAACCGAAATGTTTCTTTCAAAGATCATTGTAATCAGTTTCAAACCTAAACGTTTCTTTCAGAGATCATTGTAATCAGTTTCAAACCGAAGGAACTCATCTGGTATAAATATTAGGAGTTATGAATGTATCAAAAGGGGGGAAACCCAAGAGTCTTTGAGGTTGGGATTGTAATGTAGTCTTTTCAACAATACATTTGATAGAAGCAAAAAGATTTTATATCGCGTTATGTTAAATTTTGTCTTTTTCCTGTGTCCTATTTCTGAAGTTTTCATTACTTCTCTTTCTTCTGCTCCTTCTTTTATTCAACTTGTAATAGTTACAATTTAGTGAGACTTCTGTTGTGACTAATTAATAGCATTCTTTCAAGTGTAGTTCTTTCGTCTGTTCTGTTGTGAGTAGAACAAGACTTGTATCTTAATTGTTTTTCCTTATTTACAAGTTATATTTGTTCATAGCTTTTCCTCTGTCTTGTTGTGAGTGAGACAAGACCTATGTCTAGATATTTGAAATCATTGACATTATTCTATTGAAAGGAAGACCAGATTTATCAGAATTGGATACCTGGTTTTTTCTTTCAGTTTTGTCTATCTCTTATCTTCTATCCATCCTCATGATTTTAAATGGATTTAGCAAATGAGGTCATGCCTCTTTATTTTCAATTTTTAATGGTTGAAAGGTTCTTTCAGACCTAGTTCTAGAAGCCTCGAATAACTGATCAATCACCCATTATTATATTTTTCAATATGTGATAATGCTTGGCTCTATTACAGCCTAGAGTCAACTCTTGCGACAACAGGTGCCCTAGTTAGAACCTCTATTCCATCTGGTGCCCATGTAGAGATTATTCCATAAAGACCGAGAGTGCTTTATAGTTCCAATATGAATTTACATTCGAACCTCATTTCTTACTCATAAGTATGTTGACCTATACCTATGGGACTCTTGCGAGTCTTATTTAATCTCTTTTCTGACTCTTTCAAAAATTGAAAAGATTGTCGAGTGAAATTGTCTCTTTCACACTCATACATTGGATTTGAAAGGACGTCTATTTGGTGTAAGTTTAATCATTTTTCAGACTAAGTAGACTAAATTTATGAAAAAGGAAATTCTTTGGAGTTAAGTTGTAATTTCATCTCATTCTCTTGCTTGCAGTATTGAGCCTATTTCCAATTCCCACTTTTGCATTATAAGCCTATTATCTCGGAAGTTGGCATCATCAACTAAGCAAAGCCTTGTTTATATCCTTTGCATCTTGACACCTTGTACCCTACAAGGAAACATTCCCCCGAGTTTCCATATCTTGGATTCACCACCTTGCATTGAGAATAGGTATGTTCCACTGCTGGAACCAGTTTCTTACTCACGAAACTCATTTCCTCCTCTATATCATAGCATTTATTTTTCTATGAAAAAACAAAACAAGACGGGCAGGAAAAGAGTATTACCTCATTTTGGCAGCAATCGTGTCTCCTTTGAATAGAGCACAAACTTTTGAGTCCACTTGTCATCCAAAGTTTGGGTTTATCATGACCTTAGGAAGTTGAGCCCGTTACTTTGATTTTACTCCTACGACTGGTTAATCTTCCAGTCCCTATGGAGACTTTGATTGGTGCCTCCTGCATAACAAAGTTTCATCATTGAATCTATGTTGTCGGAGTCTTCCATATGTCTCATTATCTTGTTCAAAGGATGTATATCATCTTGTGTCGGCCATTTCTTAAAACTCTTGACTTTGCATGTCGGTCACACCCTCAATTTGTCTCAGACTCACATGAAGATATCGTCATATCGTGCACCCTTGTCCTACTTTCATTATGGGTAGGTAACCTTGAACCCAACAGTAGACATATCCTCATTGGTCGATGACTGGGAAGATTCCCTTGTGTTTGATGGAAAGAAATCTATTCACACATTGGGATTCATGCAGTGTCTTGAATGCCATTAGCCTTATTGGTGGTTTCCTCACCTTTGTCGACAATTTTCCTTATTGGTTGTTATTCAGAGGGTCTTTTTCATGCACTGCTTGCATCTGGTGCATGTGAAATACGCACAAGGTCATTGGCTTGTGAACATGTTCTTCGTTTGAGTTTCTCCAAATCATCAAGCTATTGCTTTGAACCTCATGCTAACTGATGAGAGATGCCTCAATGCTCTCCTTTCAGCAGGCCTCCTTCCATCGACTTCAGCACATCTATTATGGAAACGAGGCCTATATTCCTATGAGTACCTAGACGCTTGCAGTCATTAGTGGCAAGTTCTCTCACCATCGATAGTTGGGAATACATCAATGTCTCGTGATTGATGGATTATTCAAGTGTTTGACCTCAACTCATTTATTCATACTTGTAAGAATGTACTCAATTCCTTGATACCTACTTTCATTATCGATAGGTTTTCTTTCATTTGTTAACGATATACTTTAATGACCGGTAATCAAATGAAGTCTCATTTTGTTCGACCTCAACTCCTTTATTCACATGATGTAGACTTGCAGCTTTGGAGGATCGTGTAGAAGACTTGAAAACATCAATTTATAGTCACAGCTTTCGTGAGTTGTTGCTATCATTTCATTGGACCAGTACCTATATGAATTTAGTGATCATGGGAGATCATATTGTACTCCATTGTATACAGATATCTTCATATTGATTTTGAGACTAGTTTTCACTGGGCCTTGTTCGTGACTATGAAAACCTATGGCATGTATCTACCTTTGTATTTTGTATTCATGTCCATGAAAAATTGTTTGCTATATTTCCACATGGATCTGCAGTGTAATTCAAATTTGCAGCCATGTGTACAAATTCATTATGGATTGTAATATTCTTATGAGCAACTAGTTCGTCTAGTTGGGTCTCCATTACTCTACTTCTGGGAATTATAAATTATTTCGATCATCCCAGATACTCCTTTGGCCTCACACATTAGGGGGAATCTATTATAGAAAGATTTTCCTCACCCCATGTGATGCAGGAGCATCGCCTTCCAAGTCAACAACGCACGCGTGGAGGTGAACAAATGACATCTCAACAAGACCAAGTTTCAAATCAAACATTTATTTCAGAGATAAATCGGTTGTTGGGATATTTTGTCAACAACATTTTAAAATTGTAACTTGTTTGTAAAGTCAAGAAGGATTGTAAGAGATTGCAGATATGGAGTGTTGACTCTATGTGGCAATAACTGGTAGTTATTGTAATAGGACAGAATAGGTAACAACTTTGAGTTTGATAGGATAGATTTCAGACAGGATGAGAGAGCTCATGGGGCCTGTCCTTAGATAGTTTTTTCATTGTTGTATTGTAAGAGATAGATAGAATAGAGAGAATGAGATAGAGATCAGAGAGATCAGTAGAACAGAGTAGAGTAGAAGAAACACTATGTAAATTTGTTTTCATGAATGAATAGAACAGACAGATTTGTCCAAAAATCCTTGGACTGTGTTCATTTCATGTGTGATTGAATGAATATTATATTATGTATGTATGGTTTAGTTCATTTCGTTCATGCAGGACTATTTCAGAGATTGATTGTATGAGTTCGTGACAAAAATGGATGAGTTTCAATTGTTTCTCTTCTGACACTCATATGCAAGGTGTGCATCTCGAACGTAAGGAGCGTGTCGATTAAGTCACGGAGTGGCTTAGAGAAGTTCAGAGAGGAAAAGAGAAACTTAGACCAGGTGCAAGGTGTGCACAGCATCAAGGAATGACCAAGATTTGAAGAACTAGCATAAAGGAACGCCAGGTGGGCAAGAAGAATTTATTTCCAAGAAATCCTTCGATTTGAGTTATCAAAATCCTAAGAATGCAAGGTGTGCATGGGAGATCGAAATCCTTTTAAGGACAGAAGATCAGAAGAGATAACACTTTTCCCTATTTTTGACGAGATCCCAGAGTCGGACTCGTAGAAAGAACAAAGGTTCGAAACCTTTGAAGATTGATAAATCTTTCAAGTAGGGAGATATCAGAAGCTCAGGAGGAGGAGCGATCATGATCGTTGGATCACAGTGAAGAGGATCGATAGTCTTCGTATCAGAGGAAGGTACAAGAGCCTTAGCACTTCACAGCACAGAGGAGAGAGAACCTATCGGGGTTGAACTTTGAGGTTTCTGAAGTCTGAAGCGCCGAAACCCCGAAGTAGAATCTCAATCGTCCAATCACTGAAATAGATCGGAGCCATTAGATTGTTTGGGGAAAGGATCAAGTGTTGGATAGACAGATACTGTGAATTTCGGGAGGAATAAATTTTGAAACTTGAAACACCCAAAGGATAGAGAGTCGAAGGGCCGGAGAGAATCTAGATCATTGAATCTAGGAGGATACGTGTCGATAGGTCAGAAGATCTAGAGGAAGGAGGAGGTTGAAGAGTTGAAACATTTGAAGCCCAAATACCCGAAGAGATGATATTTTTTTATCTATGAGGATACACTTGGCAGTATATCTCGAGCTCCAAGAAAGTTGAAGTGCTTTTTTTAGTTGAGAACTGAGATCGCCGGAGTGTGAAGACCCAAAGACCCGAAGTAAGATCTGCACCATGAGATCTAAGGGAGACGTGACATGAATCCGTGAACTCTGGGTAAAGTCCTGAAGTGATTTGTTGTCATCGGATCTAAGAGGGACGTGGCATAGATCCATGAATTCCGGGTAAAGTCCCAAAGTAATCCTCGATTGTTGGATTAGGAGGACATGCGTCAGGGGATCACAACCTTTGGATAAAAGTGTTTGGGAAAAGGAAAAGTTTGAGATTTGAGATCTCAGAAGTCCGAAGACCCGGAGGAAATCTCGATCGTCGATCGAGAAGAGGGTTGTTAGACCATTGATCCAAGTTGAATGGTTAAACACCCGAAGTGAAGGCAGGGTCATTGATTGGGAGGACAGATGTCCGTAGATCGCTAGTTCCAAAGGATTGACATATGTAAGGAAGATGGGATTGAGATTTCGAATTCCTGAAGTCCGGAATAGTGAAGAGATCTTGACCGTTGATTCAGGGGAAGCGGATATGGTCTGTAGATTTGAAGGGAATGGATCTAATCGTCAATTTAGACGTTGTCGTCAAGATCGTGAGATCGACGATCTCGTAGTATTGCGGGGAAAAAAATTGCGAGGAGTTTAAGATATCAAGGGTTGGCCACAATTCAAACCATGGTTCTGTCAAGGGGACACGTCGAAGTTGTAGGAAAATTGTGGGCTCAAAAGTAGTTTAACTCCAAACCTCTTGTTGTTGCGCCCGCAATTGTGTGGTCATAGCCCAAGGTCACATCAAGAGAGGGTTTATCTGAAAAGTAGCTAACACTGACACTCTGAGTTTTCACAGCAGAGCGAAAGGAAAGGTCGTCGGTTGCTTTCAGGCCTACACCAGGAAGTCGAGGGGGCCTGTGTTTAGATATAGGGGGGGACCATTAAGGTTTCAGAGAGTCTTTTGATTCAAGGATCGGAGATCCATTGACCAGAAGGTCGCATAGACCTACATGGGAGTAGGGGGGATGCATCAGGTGGTATCAGAGATGATATTGATTTTGTTTGCAGACAGTAAGCAAAGGAGAAAGGGGTAAGTTGATATCATTTTTGGTATCAAAAATTTAATTTATGTTTGTAGGTGACGCAGTGAAATCATGCCACCCAAAAGGCGTAGAGCGAATGCAGAAATGGAATAAGAAATGAGGCGACTCCGAATGATATTGGACGCCATGGAAACAGTGCAGAGAAGAGCACTAGATGCTGGAGATATCAGTGAAGCTGAGAGTGAAGAATAAGAAGTCGAAGAAAATGTATGAGAGGATGCAGCACAAGATCGCTTAATAAAATTTGTTTCAAAAATAGGAGCCAGAGTGATAATAGAGGTACCGATGTATGAAGGCAATTTAGAAGTTGAAGAATTGTTAGATTGGGTACGTGCTATGGAAAAATACTTCGATTATGAAGATATTGAAGAAGACAAGATGGTGAAGCATGTAGTGATAAGACTAAAAGGTCATGCAGTGCTATGGTGGGATGAACTGCAAGCCAAACACAGGAGAAATGGTAAGAAAAAAATTAAAAACTGGGATAGGATGGTAGCTAAGCTGAAATCCAAATTTATCCCGAAGGATTACCAAATTAATCTTTACAAAAGATTGCAGAACCTGAGACAGAAAGGTTTATCAGTGAAGGAGTACACTGGAGAATTTTACAAACTAAACATTTGGGTTGGACAGAAGGAAAATGAATATGAAAAGACATCCATATATATCAATGGGATGAGATACAAAATCCAAGAGGAGATCAACATGATGTCGGTTAGTACAGTCAAGGATGCTTATCAAGCAACCTTGAAAGATGAAGAAAAATTGGCTAGGAAGCAAATCCAATGAAGTAGGGGAGGAAACTCAAGCATAGGTAAGGGAACTACCAGAGAGAAGTTCCAAAAGC